>JAJOZX010000609.1:555000-677500 GCA_023014485.1 Bathynomus jamesi
TTCCCGTTAGATCAGTGAAGTTAAACGACGTTGGGTCCGTAAAATGGTTGGATGGATGATCATCTCAACTAAGTTCAGATGATATTCAGAGCCCAGTAAAGCCTAAAGCTTAAGGTATGAAATAAAAGTAAATATCAATACTTCAATTGACGAGTGTATGTTTAACGTTAAACTAAAGTAATATTGTACAAAATTGTGCTATTTTAATATTTATCTTTGTCAGTATAGAACTCAACTATATGACTGCAAAGAACTCAAGTACAGGGAAAGACTACGTAAACTAGATCTGTACTCCCTGGAAAGAAGAGAGAGGTATACTATAATCTACATATGGAAAATGATCGAAAAATTGGTACCAAACCTCAAACTGAAACCAATTACCATCCAAACAACGCTGGAAAATAGGAAAGGCAGAATGTGTAGTGTTCCCAAATTAAAGGCCCGACAAGGGACCTCTTCAACACTGAAGGAAAATAGCTTGGTCGTCAGGGGGCCAAGAATTTTCAACCAGCTTCCAAAGGACCTCAGAAACGTTACAGGGGCAAAGTTGAAATCTTCAAGAGAAGACTAGATGCCTGGCTCAGGACGGTACCAGATGAGCCGGGTGTACCTGGCTATGTACGGTGGAGAGCGCAAGAGAGCAACTCGCTCCTCCACCAAGCCAGGACTAGAGGCGGGTCCACCAGCTTGACCTTCGTGTGAAGAAAGACCGACGCACGGAACCCTAACAAGTAATAAAATTTTCATTCGTACATTCATTCAGATGTAGCGACCAGGAGTTCGGATCCCACGTGAAGCTGAGGACCTAGGTCCCCTCCTTCACATAAACTTTTACAAAACATTATTAATTTGAGTTTTGAAAAGTTTGAAACATAAAAATATCTACAAGGTGGCCCATAAGTTCCAATCGGTTATAATTAAAGCGGAAATCCATCTAGTCGATTAAAAAATATTTTTAATTATAAACAAAATTTTAAATTTAATTTTTTTTAAAATAATCAATACATATTTTTAAACTTATCATAAACTTTTTACTTTTTTTTTTTTTTTTTGTAGTTTCGATTTAATTATAACCGATTGGGACTTATGGGCCACCCTGTACATGAAAATTTTATGTATAAATATTTTTCATCAATAATAATTATCCTTTAACGAATTATTTCATTCAATAAAACGGGACTTCACCTATTTTTAAATAGAGTTACTTTACAAAACTTGGTCTTATCAAATGTTCATCTGTGGGAAATATATTCCAGTCAGTTAGTTTCATGCATAACTAATATTTTCGGGGTGAGATCCTTTCCAAAATGCAAATCGGCTAACTCACGTCACCCAAAAGGGGACATAACGTACATCAAAAGATAGGAAAAGACATTTTTGTCACAACTAATTAATTTCCAATAAGGAATGGCCGTATATAATAAGTTCATTGAAATGAGAATAAAAAATGGTACTCGTATACTGACTGTTTACAAAAACTTCAGATTGTAGATAATGCAAAATATCAACAGTTCATTTGAGAAGAATTCGAAGGAAATATGAAATGTCTGTCAGAGTTCTGATATTTTTGTTCATATTTTTATGTTGATATAGTTATGTTGATATTTTTATGTTGATATAGTTATGTTGATATTTTTATGTTAATATATTTATGTTGATATTTTTATGTTAATATATTTATGTTGATATTTTTATGTTGATATGTTTATGTTTATATTTTTTGTGTTGATATTTTTATGTTGATATAGTTATGTTGATATTTTTATGTTAATATAGTTATGTTGATATTTTTATGTTGATATAGTTATGTTGATATTTTTATGTTAATATATTTATGTTGATATTTTTATGTTAATATATTTATGTTGATATTTTTATGTTGATATGTTTATGTTTATATTTTTTGTGTTGATATTTTTATGTTGATATAGTTATGTTGATATTTTTATGTTAATATAGTTATGTTGATATTTTTATGTTGATATAATTATGTTGATATTTTTATGTTGATATAGTTATGTTGATATTTTTATGTTAATATATTTATGTTGATATTTTTATGTTGATATATTTATGTTTATATTTTTTGTGTTGATATATTTATGTTGATATTTTTATGTTGATATATTTATGTGGTACCAGAGTTTTCATCATCATAAGTTGATACAAACATTCAGTATATGAGTCCCTCCTAGGAAGAACTAGCTAAGCGACAAAAGTGAAAAACGCCAGAAAATGTCGTTAAACGTTGTAACAAGTTGAAAGTGACATAACTTTCGAACGTTTGAAGCTGTTTCAACGAAATACAGATGATCTACGGTAAATTTTAGTTACTAGTCAAATGCACGAGGAAGATATCGTTAAAAAGTTGAATGACTTTCCTTATCGGTTTGTAATCTTGGGCAGTTGACTAGTTTTATAATATAACTACATTTAGCTAATAAATTGACCAGGATAATTTTAGTATGAGTAAAGGTACTAGTCAATCGACCTATGATTTTCTGTAAATTTAGGGTAAATGACTAGAAGCAGAGTAATTTAACTATTCTTTATAGAACCAATAGGAAATTTACTCAAAAAAATTTCTCTGCGCTCTCCAGAAATCTAACCTAACCTAACCTAACCATTTGTACGCCTAACGGATAGAAACGTAGTCTGATTGGGAAGTAGTTCCAGTGTTATTCGATTTAAATCCAGTATATGTTCTGTTATTGAACTTGCTTCCAGTTCGATTTAATTCTAGTCCCGAGTTTCTTCTTGGCCGAGTTTCGGTCGGAAACTATCCGGAAGACATAGCTTTATTTCATTCGGTCTAATTCGTTCCTCCGATAGATAAGCAGATATATATATATATATATATATATATAATATATATATATATATTATATATATATATATATATATATATATATCTATATATATATATATATTATAATTATATATATATATATATGTGAGAGAGAGAGAGAGAGAGAGAGAGATTTCATTCGATCTAATTCATTTCTCCCATAGATAAGCAGATAGATAGATAGATTGATAGATAGATAGATAGAGGAAGAGATATTTTCACAAGTAACGTTCCATTCTCGTATTATTTATCCGTCAATAAAGTTAAAATAATAAAAAAATGTATCACATTTTTAATGCTTTATGAAGCGTCAATAACGCTTTTACACCTAAATTAATCTTTTACTGCAAAGAAAAAAATATTACACGTCTTAAATATAAAATTGCAAATAAAATGCTTACATTTTTTAATAATTTGTTTATAGCTAAAATTAAAAACATTTAAAAATATAAGCGTATTAAAAGGTCTTTTTCTGAAGTATCACTATTGTTGCTTAATCAATGGGAGCATAATCAGACTGAAGAAAAATTTTGTGACGCAATGATCTCTGATTCAAAAGGCGATGAAAAAAGTATCATCAAGCTAATGAATGAAAATGATAATAAAATTATGAAATTGAAGCACGATATTTATAAAAGTTAATAAATTGTATATCATAATTCTTACTGTTGTCATTATAATTATAAGAATTATCATTTATTATTTTGACTGTTAACTTCTCAAATGAATAAATCGCGCATGCGCAAACTATCGCATTTGTGGCTGGTTTGTAACTCATAAAAATGAATACGCGAATATCAAGTGTTCCTCAGATCTTAAGAGAGGTTTTTAAAAAATATATTTTGATCAAGAGAGCGTTTGTAATTAATGAAGTGGCTATGACGAAGTTTATAGATTTATTAGGATAAAAAATATCTTTGATGAATTAACTGATGTATTAACTGATGAAAATTAATACATCAACTTTCTGAATTTTTTATTTTTTTTAATTTATTATCCATTTTCAAGGATAGAGTCTTCAAATCCTTTTGCAGTGAAAGGTTGCGTGTCCCAAAATAATCTTGTTTAAAAGTTAATTGTTTTGTTCACTTTTGAAAATATTGTTAAAATATTTTAACTATTTAACATCTTTGAAGAATTTTTATATATTTTAAACACGCTTTTTTCTAACTTCTTAACACAACCTACACGCTTAAAATGATGAAATTGTTTTAAAAAATCATTTTTAATTCAGGACCATTGCACCGATGCGCGATAAACATGCGTAAATTTATGAATTATTAATATATAAAAGCGAAAAAGTGTTATAAATTATTACGAAGTATTAAACGAACGAGTAAACATATAATTATTAATTGAAATTAAATTCAAGTTTATTGGAACAATGAAAAATGGTTTTGTTTTGGGTTTTTTTTCTGTGTGTGTGTGTGTGTGTGTGTGTGTGTGTGTGTGTGTTTCGCGTATCTACATGCACTTTTTCGTGTATCTATATATATATATATATATATATGTGTGGTGTGTGTGTGTGTTGTGTGTGTGTGTGTTCACGTATCTACATGCACTTTTTTATGTATCAATATATGTGTGTGTGTGTGTGTGTGTCTGTATTCGTGGATCTACTAGGACGCACTTTCAGGATGGATTCAGGACCTGAAAACAATGAAAAATGTTTATATAAACATATGCCCGAAATCGCTTTGTTTCCGAGTCATGGCCCGTTATGTGTTCCAGCAAGTATCCGCCTTACCTGTAAAGGAAGTGATCAAAATGACCGCCTTGCACTTGAATACACGCCTAAACACGTCTCGTCATAGACTGCCTGACGCGTTCAAACATTTCAGGTATTGCTCGGATTTTCTGGTATCCTTGTTCTACACGTTGGCGAAGCATTTCAACTTTGTCAATGGGTGTCACGTAAACGATGGATTTCAGATAACCCTACAGGTAAAAATCGAGTGGATTCAGATCCGGGGAGCGAGCAGGCTACGGAGTGTCCTCCACGGTCTATCCATTTATCAGGGAAATGGTCATCCAAATAGTCTCTGGCTACTCGACTAAAATGAGGCGGAGCGTCGTCATGCATAAACCACATACGAAGTCGGACACCAAGCGGAACTTCATCTAGTAAATCGCTTAAATCATTCCTTAAAAAATTGGAATAGGATTCTCCTGTTAATCTTCCAGGCAAAGCAAAAGGACCGATTATTAAGTTGTCGGCAATAAGTCCTGCCCATACATTGATACTAAATTGTTGTTGGTGCCTTGACTGGATGATGGCATGCGGATTCTCTTCGGCCCAGTGATGAGTGTTATGAAAATTGATCACGCCATTTCTTGTGAAGGCAGCCTCATCAGAAAACAACACGGAGGATAGAAAAAGAGGATCGCGAGCACACTGTTGAAGGAACCAAGTACAAAAAGCCTCTCGTGGTGGGAAATCAGCTTCAGTAAGGCCTTGTACTCTCTGAATGTGATATGGGTAAAGCTGTTGTTCCCGTAAAATTCTCTACACAGTTGTGTATCTTACACCCTCTGCTGCTGCTATCCTTCGGGTGCTGACACCAGGATGTTCCTCCATGCGATTCAGGACCCGCTCCTCCAACTCAACAGTTCTGGTGCTAATTGGTCTACCACCATCTGAAACTCGCTTGTTGAATGATCCTGTATCACCAAGACGCTCGTCTATTCTCTGAAAGGTCTTATCTGGCAGAGGGCGATTCGAAAACCTTTCCGCATACAGACGTCTTGCTGCGGCCGCATTACACTCGGCAAATCCATACATGAGATGCGTGTCTACCATTTCTCTGTTTGAATAAGCCTCCATTCTCACTTCAAATGCACACTATCACTGAATAGCACAAAAACTTTTAAGGATTTTTTTTAAAATGGACTGCACTTATTCACGGTAAGAAGTTACGAATACGAACAGTGAAGCACCGCGATGCACCTATGACTGACTGATGGCTCTACACTCAACGATACTGAAACATGTCATATAGTGTACGAAATATTATAATCGCCAAGGCCATACATGAAATAAGTCTCGTATACACTCACAAACATTGTCGGCAAGCAGTGTTTGTAAACAGTTTTCAGGTCCTGAATCCATCCTAAAAGTGCGTCCCACATGTTATGAAACACCCTGTGATATGTACATATGTGTGTGTGTGTGTGCGAGTATGCGCTTTTGTATATCTACACATGTATCTGTGTATTTATCTGGGTATCTCTCTCTCTCCCTCTCTCTCTATTTATGATACAAAAGAATAAGACAATAGAATCTTATCAACGTACGTTTCAAGCATCTAACAAAAATTTTAACACTGTACTGTAATCAAATGCCCGTTTGATACCCCCCCCCCCCCCCGAAAGAAATAAACTTTAATTATAAGTTAGGTTAAAATTCAAAAAGCCGATGAGGATTCCTTTATATAAGGAAAGTAATTAAAAAATAAATGCAAAGAACTTCACTTTTCCACGTGAAGGTCAAATTATGATAATAAAAACCCACTCTAATAGAGTTTATTTCCACAACAGTTTCGATGCCCACTGGCATCCTCTTCATCACCTTCTGTGGGCATCGAAACTGTTGTGGAAATAAACTCTGTCTATTAGAGTGGATTTTTATTATCATAATTAAAAAAATAGACAAATCTTATCAAAATTATATATACGAACGTTATCATTCATTTTGTTTAACTTTACCTACTTTTTTTTTTCTCTTATCCTCTCCTTACTTGCATGTCTGTAACTCTCTTTACTTGCATGTCCGTAGTTTGCATGGTATGACTGTGAGTTAAGACTGTGCTTGCATGGTTTGTAAGCGTTCTTATTTTACTTTTTTTCATCTTTCACCCCTTTCCTAGTCTCTTCGACTATTTTTCCGACTTGTCGGCAGTGGCCGGCGGATGATAATTGTGAGCCTTTCTTTCTCTTATTCTGAATGAATGTTAACCCATGAGTGATAGGTGTTGCTACTTACTTAACCCCTTATTTTCTTCTCTTAAGCCCCTACTCTTTCCTTAGCTTCTGTAGATCTGTAGATCTGTAGATCATTCTTATTCTTATTATCATTATTATTATCATTATTATCATCATTAGCATTAGCATAAGTATATATTTTCCCTAATTTATTTTTATCATTGTACAAAATACAGAGAGAGAGAGAGAGAGAGAGAGAGAGAGAGAGAGAGAGAGAGAGAGAGAGAGAGAGAGAGAGAGAGAGAGAGAGAGAGAGAGAGAGATTCAGAAGTCAGTGGAAATGAAAACTGAGAAGAGTATGTTAAGCTCATTTGGACATGTTGAAAGAATGGAAGATGACAGAGTTGTATAAAGATGTATAAGAATGTTTGCGAAGGTAGAAGGAAGAGAGGGAGCCCAAGAAAAAGATGAATAAACAGGGTGAAGCGTGGACTTGATCCGGATGATGCAAAAGAAATGGCTCCAAGTAGGTTGGAATGGAGGAGATTTGTTAGAGGAATATAAGTTCGGGACTGTCTCTTTTAATTTTTGTCAAAGCCTGGAAGCACCACCACGCATGGCGTATGAAACGTCACAAGTGTGGAATTTACCCATGTGAGGGAGGGGGGGGGTCCCGGTCTACCTGGATGCCGGTGTGAATGAATGTGTATGCTTTAGTTTATACCTTTTCCCTTCTTCATCACCTTCTGTATTTTATATCCGAGATGTCTGCCTTTTCACCCCAACTCATTTAGAAAATGAGATTATATATATATATATATATACAGGGTGGCGCCAAAGTCGCGCATTATAGGAATTTTCAGTGTTGATTATATTATTTTTTTTCTTTTAGGTAGGGGATGGCTGCGAAATTAACAATAGACGAGAGGATGAGCTTGGTTTTAATGTATGGAATACCAGGTACAACAAATCGATGAATCGGTACAGAAGTTACATTAAATTTAAATTCTGTACTGATTCATCGATTTGTTGTATGCAGCCCCTACCTAAAAGAAAAAAAAAAATATATATTATAATCAACTATACTCAACACTGAAAATTCCTATGATGCTCGACTTTTGCGCCACCCTGTATATATATATATATATATATATATATATATATATATATATATATATATATATATATATATATATAATTTTATTAGTAAACTTTATTTATAAAGTAATGAAAAATGAAGTAATTCACTTGATATAATATTGAGCACCATTCAACTGGAAGAATCCTTAAAAAGGTCTCGAAAATGTTAACTTTTTATTTATATTCACTATTTTATTGTCTAGCCTCTAAACAATAAAAGTCTATTTTGTTGTCTAGCCTCTAAACAATAACATAGTCTATTTTGTTGTCTAGTCTCTAAGTTTAGAAACACTCTTTCACGTATCTATGTAGATTGGATGAGTGTTTGCTTGCAGACTTGATTTTGACCTCCTTACTGTGCAACATTAATGTATATGATGGAGGTTTTTAAAATTATATCGTTGGGTTAATTTGTAGACTCTAAATCCTGTCTATTAGAGTATGTCTAATTTAACCCTTTAAGGTGGGGATTTTTTGTAGGGTAAGTTATGAACGCGTGTATTTAAAACGCTACCAATTTGTACCAGTCGTCCCGAAAGGGTTAATCATCATCAGGAACGATGGAGTCAAAACATTTGAAGAGATGATATTATTTGTTAAAGGTTCTTAAATACAAAAGTTCTCAAATCCAATATTTCAGTCATGTGACTGTTACGTTACGGACTTTTTATAGCACCATTTTGTAAGATTTTAGGCCTGGGGTCATATTGACCCCATGCATGGTTCAAACAACGTAAGTAAATCGAAGGTTCCTGACGAGGGTTAAAAAGAAGAGAATAAGCGAGATAAAATTTACACTGAACGTACAAGTTTAAAGAATATTTTAAGTACGTTGAATTTGTAAGTAATAATGAAACGTTTGCTTTAATCTCCTAAACGTGCATTTTCCGTTGTTGTTGTTTTTTTCTAACTTTCAGCGGACACTTTTTTGTCCAGAAGCGTCCAGAAACGTTTAGAAACGTCCAGAAGTCTGATCTACTCACTTTCGTTGATCTACTAGCAGTGTTCGCCTCCAATACTTTATTATTGGGGGAGTATATTTAAGCTTAAATATGCTCTCCGTTTTAAAGTAGAAAGAACAGACAAAATGTACAATTTCGGGGGAAAATATTCGCCTATAAAAACATAAAATTTTTAAAAAACATAAAAAATTACTAATAAATAATGACCGAGTTTCATTTCTGGAGTTTTATTACCGTCATGAAAAATGATAAACTATGCAAAGCATACCAATTAGTAATTTTTCCATACTTTTTTCCTTTAGAAATTTTATAATTCTAGGCGAACATTTTTCCGAAACTGTACATGTCTCAGTTTTAAATTACCAAATTACGTTTAAAAAAAATACACAAAAGAATACTTTATTCACAGCATAAAATATAAAGAAATTAAAAATTTTAAAAATATTAGCATTTCTTCATAAATGATCATTTTCAATGGGTGAGAATATCTTATTTCTTCTTACTCTGAAAGTCATTTCCAGTGATTGTCATTTCATTATATGCTTCTGAAACAGTATTTCATTGTTTAGAAATGCTTAAAAAATAGATTACTTCATATATATAGATATATATAATATAATATATATATATATATATATAATATATGATAGATAAAATATGCTAAATATAACATCTGATTAATCTCAGATAATATACGGTAAATAAAATATAATATCATTCCATATTTTGAGTTTTCCTTATAGTAAACTTGTTTATCAAAGCGAATCCTCTTATTTGAATGCATTTGTATGACAATCATAAGTATTTTTATTGATTTATTTATACAAAATATTTCTTTCCGATGTTGTGATAAAAGTATTCGAGACAAAGGGAAAGGTTATTCGATTAAAAATAATTCAATTTTCTGGAAAATAGAGAAATATTTTGGTTGCCATATTATATATATATATATATATATAATATATATATATATATATATATATTATATATACTGTATATTTTTCTTCTGTGTACAATTGTGAAAAAAATATATATATATATATATATATATATGTTGCAGTCAATGTCTAGAATCAGGCAATTTGTAAATTGACTGAAATTTTAGGCAATGTGTCAAATTGATGATACACACAAAACGTAACCTAATCTAATGAATTTTTAGGCAGCATATTGGGAAATACCAGTGGGCATGCATATACAGCATTACCAGAAAGGTTAGGTTAGGTTAGGTTAGGTTAGGTTTTGTGTGCATCATTAATTTGACACATTGCCTAAAATTTCAGTCAGTTTACAAATTGCCTGATTTTAGACATTGACTGTAGCATATATTTATTTATTTATATTGTTTTGGCAATTGTACATCCAACGTTTCTATTATAAAAATTGGGCCCTCTAAGACTAGTTTATAGGCTAGTACTTTAGTACTTTAGTTTGTTTACTAAGAAACTTGAATACTTTAAACATACTTCAAAATCGGAGGCTCGTCTGGTGAGTCTTCTGTCCACTTCATCTTCAGGAGGTCGCTGGACGTAGTAATAATCGTAGTACTCGTGTTCACTTTGGAATTCTTTTAAACCCAGATTTTCTGGACCATCTTCTTGTTCAAGAACTCTGTTATCCTTGCACTTACAGCAGTTACCTTTATGCCCTTCGTCAGCGTTTCCAGTGAGGTGTCGTCGACTTCCGTGTGAAAGCCTTCTACAACATAGCACCGAACTTCTACTTAACAAACTCGATCGATTTCGCCTTTGCTGTTGTCGAATCTCTTGTTGCTGTTGAATATCTTGTTGCTGTTGAATCTCCTGTTCTTGTTCAATTTCCTCTTCTTCCCTCCCTTGATGCTGTTTTTGCCGTTGCTGTCTTCTCCGCTGCACGTCTCGGAAATGCTTTGATTTCTCGCATGTGTTCGCGTGCTGAAAGTCTTCCAAATAATTTGAATATCGACCACTGACGCTCAACGACTGAAATTCCGTCGTCCAAGTTTCAGTGTTCTCTTCTTCGTCGTCGTAGGCTTGCTGTTGAGTTTGACTGAAAGACGTCTGAGGTGGCTGACTGAACGATGTTTGGGCCGTTGTTGTCTGACTCGGCGATTGATGCGGCTGACTGAACGATTCAGGAGGCGATACGTTCATCAAGTCACTTCCAACACCAACAACTGCGCGCCCGCTTCGCATATTTACATTCGGACTATCGATTTTTATTTTTATTTTTTTAAATTGTATCGGAAACTAGTTTAAAAATATTCACTTTCTCGACTTTTAAATACTCTTCACATCGAAGATCAGTCGTTCTTTTAAAATAGCTCGAAATGTTATCAAGAAATACGCTTAAAAATGATTGAAAAGTTCATAATGGAGAATAAGTGAACGCTATGAAGCCCTTACAGAAGGAAGGTTAATTCGCTTATGAAAAATGCATTCCAAATTAACTTAAAATAATTTCAAACGGATGCAAATATCCGTTTAATAAACAAAGATTGACAGTTTTATATAAGTCTTATATATATATATATATATATATATTACAGCCCCTATTCATAATTTTTAAGTGGTTTATTTCCAAACGTTATGAAAAGGACTTTCTGCTTTGTTTAAATCATATATTACAAAGTATTTGACATAAATTTCTACGAAACGTCATTATTTCCACGTAACTTTGGTATTTATTTTTCATGTAGTTTAAACTACCCTGTAAACAGTGAAGCTTGTAAAACCTTCGAATCGAAGTACCTACATGAATTTCTTGTACCAATGGCATATGCTACATACACTTTCCTTTCCACACACACACACACACACACACACACACACGCGCGACTTTTCAAATTGTCTCTCATATGTCTATCTTCAATTTTCTTGATTAATGTATTGCAGACCCGTTAAAGTGTCTTGCCTTACTCTAAATTGTGTTTTACTACAAAATCATTTACACAACATTCTTCGTATTGAAATGACGTTTCACAATAAATGCACGCTCAGTTGCAGAATATGACACCTTGTATTGTAAACCTGATGACATCCAAAATCGTCAAAGTTCCTTGAAAATAATGACGTGTTGTAGAATTTTGTTTAAAATACTTTGTAACGTATGAGTTAAACAAAACGGAGCGTTTTATTTTTTGGAATCTCTCTCTCTCTCTCTCTCTCTCTCTCTCTCTGTATTATATATATATAATATATAATATTAATATTATATATATATATATATATATATAATATATATATATATATATATACATGTTAAACACAGACCGTGCATGGAACAAGGAACTCTTCTGGGAAAATTAAATCCACATATAAGTTTCTCAGGGGACCATTCTGAGTTTGTGTATATTAAACGGACGTGTTACGTGCCTTGAAAAGTGGACGCTCAATGTCCCGGTTGAGGTTTAAGTTTTGTTTTTTGGCTAAAAATACAACAGTTACCCCTTTTTCTTTGATTTATTCAATCCGACGTGAATGCAACGAGTTTTACTTATATAGAGGTTCTGAATGTAGTGGGACTAGGCTTGCTTTAAACCCTAGATCCATGTCCGAAAGCTGGATCCTGTCTGCTTTGCAGATAGCTGGTGAGGGAAGCTATATTTATGGGACCTCTTTGCGAGAGACCCGTTGCCCACGTCGGGCTAGCATCATGAAAAAGAAAAACTATGGTATTTGTCATTTACCCTTACTTATTCAGACTATAGTGGATTTAATTTTCCCAGAAGAGTTCCTTGTTCCATGCACGGTCTGTGTTTAACATATAAGTTTCTCAGGGGACCATTCTGAGTTTGTGTATATATATACATATACACACATGTGTGTGTGTGTGTGTGTGTGTGTGTGTGCGCTTCGCGCGCGCTTACGCGAATTTCGGTAGAAACTAGGAATTTTTTTATTATTGAACGAAAACGCCAAATTCTCAATTACCTTAAACTTAATTACATTTACGACATAGATCGTTCATTTTCGTACAACGACGAACGAAAAAAAAAATAATAAAACGGCAAAAATCGCTCATGCGAGAATTAAACACGTAAACGTAAGAATCATTTACGTAATCATTTACGCAAATGTAAATATTTACGCAAACGTTCGTTCTTTCTTGTTTAATGGAGTAAACATTTATTATTCTGTATTTCATTCACCCTCAATAGAACGATAACATTTCTTTTCAATTTTTTTAAAATTTCGTGTATATAAACTCCACTTTCTTTACCTCTCAGTAACTCCTCTAATTAATTAACTCTTTGATGCCTCAGGAGGGCTCTTCTTTGAAACTAAATAAAATCGTCTACTGTTAAACCAGTAAAAAATTAGGAAGGGACCGCCGGGGAATGGGTTATATATATATATATATATATATATATATATATATATATTACTTTTATTGTGACGGTATGCGCCGGTACGGCGTATCGGCACCCTTTTTTTCAGCGCGACGTTGACGCACGTCCGCTCAAGTAAATTAACGTTCTCATCCCGACTGACTCATTTGGCGGAAGAAGGGGGGGTGGAAGAGGAATTTTACAATTTATCAAGATATGAGTACCGTACCTCTTTTTTTAGAAAAAGCACTATATATATATATATATATATATATATATATATATATATAGTTTATTTGAAACTAGATTTGGCACTGTTTTTAGTGCCAAACTTGCGATGTTAAAATCTAATTCAATTCTATATCGCATTTACAGTTTAGAAAATTCCACGATTTAGAATTTAGAATTTATGCAAAAATTTTATGCAGTTAAATTTGAAGGGGGGGAAAATTCAAAAGTTTTTTAAATACTTTAAATTAAAATTATAAACGAGGAAAAGTTAATTATAAAAATTACTGTAATTATATTAAAAGTAATTACGCGAATTAAGTTAAGGAAAAACTTTAAATCCTAAATTTATTTTAGTTAAAAAATAACTTTTTAAAAAGTTCGTTTCAAATCATTATTTTAAAAAAGTTAAAAAACTATTTAATTCTGATACAAGTTATTTTTTTATAAGTTATTTCTTAAGTGTTAAAAGCTGATAATGATTTGTTGCACACTTAACCTTTCAATGAGCGAGACTGTAACTTATATTAGATTTGAGTGAGATCCTATATTGAAGGATAAGTTAATTGCGGCTTTGAAATTCCACACATCAATCTTAGGTTACGTCAATTTTACCCACTGAATCGTACATGTGGTGGTTAGCTAATTAAATCACTGGGGCCATCAAAGCATAAAATTAAAATCATATTATTTCATTAACGTTACTGTGTGTGTGTGATATATATATATATATATATATATATATATATGATGAAAAGAACCACGAAGGAAAGGAAAAACAGAATGGTGCTCAAGCGCTTTCGTCTAATGACATCCTCAGGAACACTGTTCCTGAGGATTTCATTAGACGAAAGCGCTTGAGCACTATTCTGTTTCCTTTCCTTCGTGGTTCTTTTCATCATAATATTTTTCACGTGTTACTTTCGTGAATAATTTTAATATATATATATATATATATATATATATTCCAAAGCTAAAAGCTTCATAGTTTTCAAATTTTATATTTAAAATACATGAATAAAATGCCACAATATTCTCATTTTATTTGAAACTCCATAAATAAATTTAATTATATTAAAATATTATTAAAACAACGTAAAAAGTACCAATAAAAATCTATTAAAATTCTTCAATAAAATTTTAATTATTGTTATCTGATTTTGATGTAAATAATTGCTGAAATAATTATCTTTGAATGCGTTTTGATGAGCGTATTTTTCATCGATGGTACAAAAAACCCTCGAGCGAATTCAATCAAGATTTTGCCGTCACGTTAAACGCACCCACTCACTCCGATCTTCGTTTCAACACTGACGAGTGGACGAAAGTTGGAATTTCAATGCTTGTGAGGTCGAATGATTTCTCTCTCTCTCCTCTATCTCTCTCTCTATCTCTCTCAGAAACTCTCAGAAGTAAAAAAAATAGTGGAAAAAAAAGGACTTTTGAAAAACATTTTTACCTTTTCTTTATTAGGAATAACCACCATCTCCCCTTCCATTGCGACATTGAAATTCATGTATGTAGTTTTTCTCCGTAATTTAATTAAGTTATTTCCTAACTAATTTAAGTAACATGGTTTATATTATTATTATTATTATTATTATTATTATTATCATTATAAATACGCTTTGAAGGTATATTTTAATTTTTCTGATTTTTGTTTTTTCTTTTTCTGGAAATCGATCGGATAAGATTTTAAAGGATTTACTACCTCAGCTTTCACGATTATACCTCACTTATCTGGCTTGAGAATTATCACAAAATCAATCCCTTTATATATATATATATATATATATATATATATATATTATTATATATATATAATATATATATATATATATACATATATATATATATATGATGTTCATACGTTATCATTACAAATTGAAACTGAATTGAATTTGTAAATATAATTTAGGAACACCATATATATATATATATATATATATATATATATATATATATATATATATATACAGGGTGTTCATACGAATGCAATATCTTAACAAAACTTATGCGATATTTAACAATGTTATTTCAAATACAGCAACAGTAGGAAAAAATAACAGTAATTAATTAATTGTTTATTTCAGATGTCGAAAGTTTCTTCCGTCAACTTGAACACACTGTTCACAACGTCCCACTACTGATAGACAAACATATAAAAGTGTATGTGTATATACTGTAGAGAGAGAGAGAGAGAGAGAAGAGAGAGAGAGATGTTTCTTTTATTTCTAAGTAGATAAATCTAATGAGGTAAAACTAATTTTTGCGTTATTTGATAAGATAAAGCAAGAGTTAAATCAAACTGACTGGCGGAAAACCGTAGATTTCTTTTAAAAACTTCTCCTTTTTTTTTTTTTCATCTCCGACAAGAAAGGTTGAAAAAATGATTGCAATTGACGGACCAAATTGTGTACGATTACATTCTCGAATAACCAGAAGATCATCGCATTTTTATTTAACCTAATTTTTACCTAACCACTAGAAACTAATCAAAACTAACCTAACTTGATATAACTTATTTGTAAACTTGACTCATCCCAACCTCACCTGTCGCGTTCAGCTTTCATTTAACGTAGCTTTACCTTGAACGTAGCTTTACAACACACACACATACACAGTTTACACACACACACACACACACACACACATATATATATATATATATATATATATATATATATATATATATATACTGTATATATTTGGAATTTGCATTATTTTGCATATAATTAAAAATATAGCTGATATTTATTTTTTAAATATAAGATTCTTTTGTCCATAAATTTTAACAAAATCTATTTTTAAACTAAAAATTTTCGTAACGACTTCCGAGGAAATTTGATACATAACGAAAACGTAACAGTCGACTCATTACTTTAAGTTTTAAGGCTTTTTTTTTTAGTTAAGTTTTTATACCAAACTTCGTAGTTATATCGTGTTTCTCAAAGATTTCCTTCGTTATTTTTTTTTTAATTAATAAGGGTTTGAAAAATAATAATAATAATATTAATAATAATATTGGATCTTTTCGGTTTGGCGGACTGCTACAGATTTTTACGAAACTTTTAGCAAATTAGCAAATCGGTTATTTATAAATTTTATTCTAAAGAAATGTTTAATTCCTAACGTAACTTAACTAAACCTAACCTAACTTAACCTACCTAATTTAACTTAACCTAACTTACATTTCCTTAGGATAAAATATGTAAATAATTGATTTGCTAAATTTCGCAAAAATCCGTAGCAGTCCGCCAAACCGAAAAAAACATATTATTATTATTATTATTATTATTATTATTGGCTGGGAACTGGACAATATTTTTCTTTTATTGAATTTTG
The DNA here is from genome assembly GCA_023014485.1 of Bathynomus jamesi. Taxonomy (NCBI): domain Eukaryota; kingdom Metazoa; phylum Arthropoda; class Malacostraca; order Isopoda; family Cirolanidae; genus Bathynomus; species Bathynomus jamesi. Next base: position 571,754 of record JAJOZX010000609.1, read on the forward strand.
CATTTAGTCCAAACCGCTACCTCATTCATGAGACGTACAGTCTATTGCAAAAATCGGGATACACTGGCACACCTACCTTGCGATATGGACCGCTTCCAGTCGGTCAGCGAAGTTAAACGATACTGGATCTGGAGAGTAATTGGATGGGGGACCATCCTTTGCGTTCAAATTATGTAGCGACCCGTGGTTCGGATCCCACGTAAAGCTGTAGGTCCCGTTCCTCATATAATCCTAGATGCTGCGAAGGAGGTTAAACAATTCCACTCAAACCACGACCTTGTGGCACAGTGTATCCGATTTTTGCAATCGGTGGCACAATTTCGGAAAAAAGTCCACCTATTTATGTTTTTAGATTTTTGGATTTCTAGACGAACTTTTTCCGAAACTGAACAATGAATTTGGATTATTAATTAATTGTGCAAACGTTATATATATATATATATATATATATATATACAGTATATATATAGACTGTTTCTTTTTCCTATTGTATATTTTAGTGAAAAATTAAAACCAACTTTTGCTTACAGTTATATGAATATTTATGTTGAGGAATTGGACAGACCCTGTCAACCGCAGTGAAGTTAAACCGTGCAGAGAATGAGTTAAGGAAGAAGTGTTCCAGCTCCCGACTGCTCAGTAAACAAATAATCTCATTATTAAGTGAAATTGAAGCTGTACTATTGAATACGCTCGTTTGTATAATACTAAAAGCGTGTGTGGTTGTTAACCTGACGGCAATGAGGGTTCGAGTTTCGGCCCGAACTTCAGTTTTTAGCGATTGAAGAGATTTTCTGGGTCCCACGTCGTAGGATAGTGCATGTTTCGGATCTCACAAAAATCTGTAGGTCCCTCCGTCACATGACTTAAACGTTACGAAATAGGTTGAATAACTCCAAATGTTTTTATTATTAAATGTTGTATTATTACGAATTCAAATAGCTTTGACTACCTATAATCGAATCGTAAAAATATCGAGATATATTGATCAATAATTGAGAAGTCATAGTTTCATCAATACTTTAGTCATAACCATCAATTTAGAAGCATATAATCTCTATATAATCCCAAATGTTGTTATTATTAAATGTTATATTACGAATTCAAATAGCTTTGACTACCTATAATCGAATCGTAAAAATATCGAGATATATTGATCAATAATTGAGAAGTCATAGTTTCATCAATATTTTAGTCATAACCATCAATTTAAAAGTATATAATCTCTATATAATCCCAAATGTTGTTGTTGTTATTAAATATTGTTATTATTACGAATTCAAATAGCTTTGACTATCGTAAAAATATCGTAAAAATATCGTAAAAATATCGAGATATATTGATCAATAATTGAGAAGTCATAGTTCCATCAATATTTTAGTTATAACCATCAATTTAGAAGTATATAATCTCTATATAATGTCTATTATAAATATATAATCGCCCGAATTGCGAGGTATAATAGACTTTATTACACCATATTTTCACAACCAGTCAAGCGTAATGGTTCATAGTGATCAGTACCCGAGTGAAAATCTCTCTAGACCGATAAACTGTAATGACACTAATTTTAAAAAATATATTAAATAACCTTAAACAAGAATCAATTCCTTTCATAAACGCCAATTTACACTTTAGTTTTAATTATAAGGGATGGAATTTCAAACTGTGAATTGTTTCATATTTTCAACTATTTTGCCAAAACTCGAAATGAAATATACGGATGTAATCTGAATTGAAATGGATTTAAAACAATTTCAATTTTCAGTCATTTCTTCAACTTCAGTTGCACCACATTTTCACCAAAATTTTCAGCATTTTTTTTTCACTAACATTTTCACGAAAAAAAAAACATTTCACCATTTTCACCAAAATTTTCACCAAATTCATTTTTTTTCACCAAAATTTTCACTAAACTTTCCAACTTTATAACATTGGGTGTATATATATATATATATGAGAGAGAGAGAGAGAGAGAGAGAGAGAGAGAGAGAGAGAGAGAGAGAGAGAGAGAGAGAGAGAGAGAGAGAGAGATTTCAGCATCAGTTTCTATGAAATTCGAAAACTGTCAAATAAATTTACCTTTTTATTTCAATATTTTTCTCAAAAGAAAAAAAAATTGGAAAAGAGTCACGGATGAAGTGTCAAATTTCTTACCAACTTTTTTCTTATTTTTCTATGAGACTGATCACTTCAGTATAAGAAGAGCAAAATAAGATTGGGTTAAGATTAGTTAGAGTCAGGTAAGGTTAGATTAGAATTAGGCTGGGTTAGTTTAGTTATATTAGGTTAAGTTTTTATTTTCTAGTTATTTTATTTATTTATAATATATATATAATATATATATATATATATATATATATATATATATATATATACACACAAACTCAGAATAGTCCCCTGAGAAACTATATGTTAAACACAGACCGTGCATGGAACAAGGAACTCTTCTGGGAAATTACATCCACTATAGTTCGAATAAGTAATGATAAATGACAAATACTACAGTTTTTCTTTTTTCCATGATGGAAAGCCCAACGTGGGCACCGGGTTACTCGCAAAGAGTCCCCAAAATATAGCTTCCCTCACCAGCTATCTGCAAAGCAGATAGGAATCCTGTCCCAAAGCTGGATCCTATCTGCTTTGCAGATAGCTAGTGAGGGAAGCTATATTTTTGGGGCCTCTTTGCGAGTAACCCGGTGCCCACGTTGGGCTTTCCATCATGAAAAAGAAAAAACTATAGTATTTGTCATTTATCATTACTATTCAAACTATAGTGGATGTAATTTCCCAGAAGAGTTCCTTGTTCCATGCAAGGCCTGTGTTTAACATATAAGTTTCTCAGGGGACTATTCTGAGTTTGTGGTGTATATATATATATATATATATATATATATATATATATATATATATATATACACACACAAACTCAGAATAGTCCCTGAGAAACTTATATGTTAACACAGACCGTGCATGGAACAAGGAACTCTTCTGGGAAATTACATCCACTATAGTTCGAGAATAAGTAATGATAAATGACAAATACTACAGTTTTTTCTTTTTCATGATGGAAAGCCCAACGTGGCACGGCGTACTCGCAAAGAGTCCCCAAAATATAGCTTCCTCACCAGCTATCTGCAAAGCAGATAGGAATCCTGTCCCAAAGCTGGATCCTATCTGCTTTGCAGATAGCTAGTGAGGGAAGCTAATTTTTGGGGCCTCTTTGCGAGGTAACCCGGTGCCCACGTTGGGCTTTCCATCTGAAAAGAAAAACTATAGTATTTGTCATTTATCATTACTTATTCAAACTATAGTGGATGTAATTTCCCAGAAGAGTTCCTTGTTCCATGCAAGGTCTGTGAACATGTATATATACAGTATATATATATATATATATATATATATATTATATATATATATATATATATATATTATATAATATATATATATATACAGGGTGTCCCATAAGTCCAGCATCATAGGAGAAATTCATATTTTTCTATTTCTACAAACCATAATTCATATTTTCTTATGCTCGGATGCCAATTTGTCAGTGACGAGGCTGTTTTTTATGAAATGGTGAGGTAAATCGACAGAACCCGCTACTGGTCTCAAAACAACCTCACTGGTATAACTCTTCAAAGGAACAAGGTGCATCTCGGGTGATGGTATGGTGTGGCATTGGAAGGATCGCATCATAGGCCCCTCTTTTCGATGAACATGTCAACTGGAGGCACCTCCCTACGTATGCTCAAGGAAGAAGCATTTCCCAGTGTCTTCAACGAAGAAGGAGATTTACCAACAGGTTCCAGCAAGACGGCACCCTGCACATTACAGCACCCAAGTAAGGGAATACCTGTACAAAATTCCCTGGTCATTGGATAGGACGTCGAGGGCCTGTGGACTGGCCAGCTAGAAGTCCGGATCTCACGCCACTAGATTTTATCTCTGGGGCCACTTGAAAGCGCTAATATACGCAGAGAAAATTAGGAGTGTTGAACATTTGCGGCAGCGCATTATTGGGGCATGTAACACCATTACTCCTGACATCATTCCGTGTGCTTGCTGAGTGGGTATCACGTCTGAATTTGTGTATTGAAAACAATGGTAGACATATTGAGCACGTTCTGTAACTAAAAGCTTTTGTTTTGCCCTTTTTATTATTTTTTCCTATGATGCCGGACTTATGGGACACCTGTATATATATATATATGTATAATATATATATATATATATATATACACACACACACACAGTTTTTACAGATAAGTATAATCTTATTAAATACAGATGTTGTATACAGTTGTAAACTGCCTTTAGGAACCGTGCACGAGGCTTTACAGGCCGAAATCTATAGTTAGACATACAGTAATAATACAGGGTGTTTCAGGTCGACCCTAGAAACATGGAAATTGGCGGAATATATATTAGTATTTGATATTTTCCATATTCTAGGGTCGACCTGAAACACCCTGTAAACCGATAAGATTACAAGATTTTTACAAATTATTATAATAGACTTAAAAATACTAAAGGGGACATACTGTTGCAGTTTTTGAACACTTAAAAAGTAAATTTTTAATATACAGGTGTCTCAAAAGTCACTATCTATTTCGGTGACATTAGATGTTTTTTTATAAAATGCTATGCTGGCATAAAGATATGTACTTCTGGTGCAAAATTTGTGTATTTAAAAAAAGTTAATTGGTTTATTAGCTTGACATGCTTGAACAATTCCTCGAACCTCAACTTCTTACAGATGGCATTCTTGACACAGTAGTTTTTCAGCAGGATGGAGCACCGTGCCATTATGCAATAATTGTACGTGATTTTCTTGACAGACGCTTCACGGTCGCTGGATTGGTCGTGGAGGAACACAACCATGGGCAGCACGTTCACCCGATTTAACACCATTAGATTTTTTCGCCTGGAGTTCATTAAGTCTAAGGTGTACACTGGTAGAAGAATTAATGATGTAGCCGAACTTCGAAATCGTATTACGATGCAGCTCAGAAAATAACACCTCAAATGCTGGAAAGTGTGTTCCGGGAAACAACTTATCGCTTTGAGCTCTGTAGAGACATGATGGTCGCCATGTGGAGACAGATAAATAAATAGCACTAATTCTTTGTGGCACTTACTTTGAAATAAATATATTTTTCATGTCTTAAACCAGTTTTTCGTAATTCCCATTATTTTTCAAAATAGATAGTGACTTTTGAGACACCCTGTATTTTATACTGTAAATCCCACACAAATTTTGACGAGACTTTTAACCGTAAGGAACTTACAAACTAGAACATATACTTTTATTAGACGCTTAAAACAAAGAATAATGAAATGTGAGATGAGATTAAAAGTGATAAGAGAGATTTTTAGAAAGATAATTAGTATTTTAACGATGACATAGCAAATTAATAAGTTTGGTGAGGGAAGTGATGTCGCAACAAAAAGTTCGGTGGTGATTTCAGGTACGTAATTGATGACGTCATCACTGACGTCATATTGAGGGTTAATTAGGGAGGTAAATAACGCATATTGAGTAGGAACGAGGAGATAATGACCTCATGCTGAGAGTAACACGTAGAAAATTGTTATACTAGCGGGAGAGGGGTAGGGTATTTTCACATTAAGGGGAAAAGGGGGAATCAGTGATATCATATTGAGGCAAATCACGGGAAATGACACCAAAATTCAGCAAGAAAGATGAGGTTCATCAACTCGCGAGGGTACTCGATGAAAGGACACTAGGGTATTTTGGCATGCTATCACCAAACACGTGCCACGTCTCAATATTACAACATCGTAGAATGCCGGAATAAATCGAAACGTTGCCCGCTGCTGCACTCTCCGTTCTTTGTTTTGCAAGCGAGTGGGATTGAGCTGGACGCCAGATATTAACAGCGAGTAACCAGAGCCAACAATGGAACCTTTTCGGTAGTCATCGGAGTGAAAAATGCCGAATACTACTGACTCACATTTTTTCTTTCAAACCACTTTTCTTCTGAGTTTATTATATATATATATATATATATATATATATATATATTATATATATATATATTATATCCCATTATTATTATTACTATTACTATTATTATTATTATTATTATTATTATTTATTTACTTGATCCTTTCAATTTTTTTACCTACTTACGAATCTTCCGAGTACTTCTGAACTTCTCTTAGACAATATTATTTTCTTCATTCGTATCCTTCTTTTCATATTCCTGCCAAATATTCCCGATTCCTACCTTGTGGTTAGCCAGCGTTCGTAGCTCAGTGAGTAACACCATTTCCCTATAAGCGAAGTTAAGGCACTGAAGTCCGGGGTTCGACTCACGATGGTGTTTGTAATAATAATAATAATACAGGAGTTTGAGCAATGGGCCCCATTAGTTGGCCTGAGCGCTGTGCCAGTTTATGATCTTTCTCACTGATTATTATAATTATTATAATTATAATTATTATTTTTATTATCTTGTAATTATTTATTGGGTTAATTTATTTCCTATCTCATATTATTATAATTAATATAAACTTTAGTTAACCCTATTTTATTGACGACATTTCTTAAAAAAAAAAAAAAATGACAAACAAATCATTTAAATAAATTTAAGTTCTAACGAGGTGGACAGTTTTTTTACCATGTAGTCATTTCGATGACCTTCCAAACCATGCAGTAATAACCCAAATGCTTGTCTCGTTATTTTCACACAGAGAAAAATGGTTTATTGTCTCAAACCAAAAAGATTTTGCGACAAAATTCTTGTTTCATTTCTAGACAGTCAATGTTTTTCGCTTCGTTTTACAAAAATGAGGTTTGTTTTAGAACAATTTCTAGCACAAACAGTAAACAAATATTTAATTGGTCGAGCAAAATTTACGTATCTGCTTTTTTAAACATTTTTTTTTTAAATAATAAGTTACTTCATTGCTTAAAAAAAAAAGTCAGATCCAACAAACTCATATTTTTAAGAGAATCTTTGTTTTTCTTTGTTTTTCTTCCTGCAAGAAAGAAGTGGATAAGCGCCAAAAGTAAAAAACGTCAGAAACGCTTTATAAAGTTGTACCACTTTTAAAAGTGGAATAACTGTTGAAGTTCTGAAGTTATTTCGTCGAAATATCTTCCAAAAGTTCAAAAGTTATGGTACTTTCAAATTGGTACAAATTTTTACTGAACTGGCGTTTTTTACTTTTGTCGCTTAGCCACTTCTTCCTGGGAGGGCCTCATATATATATATATATATATATATATATATATATATATATATATATATATATATATATAATATAACTTCAGTCATCGCGTGAACTTGTACGGAATCAGTTGTCTCCTGAATCGAATGGGACTGTTTCCGAACCTCTATCTATAAAACGTTTAAAAATGGGTAAATTTACGAATGACCTTGAAATAGAACGCAGGACGCGACGCGCGAGCCTCCACACGAAGATTTTTTTTATATTAAATAATTTTTCACTTTAAACAAAAACTCATATTTGAATAATTCAACCTTCGTATCATTATTATTAATATTATTATTATTATTATTATTATTATTATATATTATTACCACAACCATCGAGCTTCGAACCCATGACCTCAGCTTCTTTACGAATCCCGATGATGCTGTAATAATAATAATAATAATAATAATAATAATAATAATACATGAGTTAATTAAAGCAGTTATTATATATTAACAAATTATTTATTACTCCAAACAAAAAAGTGGTTAACTAAACGTGTTTTGTTGGTTTAAAGAAATGATTACGTCTTTGTGTAAAACACGACTCAATTCGTGAATAGGAAACTGCGTTTAACCTTTCTACCAATGGTAGAAAAGGTACTTTTCAACTAATTGTGAAAATAACGTAAAAGAAACTTTTTTATTCCAAATCTACCCCAAGTAAGGAAGTAATTTTAATTACTTAATGGAGAGGAGCTTATTTTACACCAATTTGGGTTGAAATAATTCGATGGTTTTAGAGTGCGTGGCTGATTTTAGGAACTTTATTTGTTTGTTCATTACACTTAAACGTAATTCATACATCATTATTTATACCCATACTGACATTACTGATACTTTTCCTTCCAACTTTTCAAATGTTCCGTGCGATGATTCCTCATTTCACGAAGGTCAAGCTTGTCGCCCCTCCTTTCGAGTTGGCCTGGTAAAGTAGAGAGCTGGTTTCTTGTATCCCCCCACCTCACATAGCCAGGTACGCCCGGCTCATCTGGGATTGTTCTGAGCCAGGCGTTTAATCTTCTTTTGAAGATGTCCACGGCAACACCACTCTTATTCCTTAGTTCCTTAGGCAGCTGCTTAAACAGCCTTGGTCCTCTTACAACAAAACTATTTTCCTACAGGATTGAGGATGTTCACTGTCTAGCCTTTAACTTGGGAACACGACGCAGTCTTCCTTTTCTACTTTCCACTGTTGTTTAGGGGGGTTATAGGGTTCAGAGTAAAATTAGAGGCTAGTTTCCCCATTATTTTCCAAGTGTAAATAATGGTGTATCTCTCTCTTCTTCTTTCCAGTGAATATAGGTTTAATTCGCGTAACTTTTCCCAGTAATTTAGTTCTTTGAACCCATTGATCTTGGCTGTGAAGCTTCTCTGAATCCCTTCTAGCTGACTGATGTCTTTATTTTTATATGAGTATGTTAGGACCGAACAGTATTCCAACTTGGGTATGATCAGTGTTTTCAAGAGAGGAATCATTATATTCCTATCCCTTCGTTTTAGGGTTCTCAGTATCCGCCCAGTTATTCTTTTTGCTCTGTTTACTGATATCTTATTTTGTGTTTTAAATTTCGCATAATCAGTCATTGAAACTCCTAAATCTTTTGCTTTAGAATTTCCCTGAATTTCCTATCCATTTGGGATATAGTATTCCATGGATTTTAGATCCTTCCTTTTTCCGTACCTTAACAGTTGAAATTTCTTGGTGTTAAATTTCATATTATTGTCTTCCGCCCACTTGTAGATTCTGTTCATGTCTGTTTGTAGAGATCCTGTATCCTCTGGATTTCTTATTTTTCTACTAATCTTTGTGTCATTGGCAAAGGATGTTACTGTGATGTCCTGGTAACGTCCTCAGCTTTGTCAGTTAGCATGATTATGAAGAGAGTGTGATATATATATATATATATATATATATATATATATATATATATATATATATATATATATATATATATATATATATATATACAGTATATTAGATATATTAAGGCTGTTGATATGAGAATAAAAAATACACAATGAGATCATCATTTTCTTCTTATGTCAGAGATTGTCATAAAAATTGTATGCACAGACGCACTCAGCGCATTTAATCTCATTTTACTGCGCATGCAAAACTTAGAGGAGGATAAACCCCAGAAACATCTGATATATTATTATTATTATTATTATTATTATTATTATTATTATTATCATTAGTGAAATGAAAAGGAAAGTGAAAAAGACTTTTGTTCTCTGAATTTTGTCCTCCTGTAATATTTAAGCGTTACGTGGACGATTGTTTCGTAATGTTTAGAAAACAAAATCACGCACTCTTGTTTTTTGAATTACCTCAGTTACCCCTCAGTTACCTCAACCTAACATTAAATTTACACTCGAGAATGAATATGATCACAAACTGTCCTTTCTTGACGTTACAGCTCACAGGATTCATGAACATTTTTCCACCTCCTTATATAGGAAGAAAACTACCACCACAGTGGGTATTAACTATTTTAGTTACATCCCCTTTTGATTTCAAAGTCTCGAGTCTGCAAAATAGGTCCTCTTTTGTCTTTTCATCTTATATACATATATATTATATGAGTGTTTCACAATCACCGGTCTGCCATACTTGGGGGGTGATTTGGGGGGTGACATCGAGTAAAAAGTTAGTGCAACATAGGTGCTATTTCCAACCGTTGCGGAGCTACGGACGTTTAAAGATGTGCAAACAACAAATCCCTACTTGTGTGCAATTCGATAGATGGCACCACTGGTGGTAGTTTTGGTTAACGAAGTACCACTGCTAATCCTCAGTTTTTTTCTTTCAGATGGTTCTGATCTGTGATACGAGACACTGTGTTGCGCTAAGGTAAACAATCAAAATGAATCAACAGTTCACTCCCGCTGAATACGCTGATATCCATTTCATTTATGGATTCTGTGATGGTAACAGCAGAGCGGCAGTTGAGGAATATCGAAGACGTTTTTCGAACCGCTGAATACCGAACAGGCAAGTGCTTAGTGACACACACCAGAGATTAAGGGAAACAGGGACAATTGTTCCACGTAACCAAGAACATGTAGCACGACGGCCCGTTGCTGTGGAGGAGCGCATACTGGACCTAGTACAACGTAGCCCAACTCCCAGTGTTCGAAGGATTTCTAGACGAATTGGTGAATCCACATCGCGTGTATGGCGAACCATACATGATGAGGGTTCGTATCCCTATCATTTGCAACGTGTGCAAGCTCTTCAAACGGATGATTACGACAAACGTATTCAATTTTGCCAGGGGATGGTTAGGCATCGCCAAACTCTTAATCGCATACTGTTTAGTGATGAAGCACAATTCATTCGGGATGGAATTAGCAATAGACGAAATTCCCATTTGTGGTCCGCTGCTGATATTTATCTGAACTTCCTGACCAACGAATTTCCGCTTTTGATGGAGGACGTGCCCTTGGAGACAAGGCGCAGGATGTTCTTTCAGCACGATGGGGTGTCACCACATTTTGGTCGTCATGTTATGGATTACTTGAATCAGCGGTACGGGAATCGTTGGATTGGTCGTGCTGGTCCAATATCGTGGCCCCCGAGATCTCTGGACCTAACCACGTTAGATTTCTTTTTATGGAGCCTTATGAAAGAGATGGTCTACAAGACCAAAGTACAAACGAGATTCAATGGGCAGTGGACTCTTGTTTGTAACGAGCAAGGCTGTGCATTGAAAACCGAGGCGGACATTTTGAACATTTATAAGGTGTATCTCATAAAATGTAGCAATAAATACGGTACATCAGATTAATACTCTCGTGTATTTTTTTCCGTGCACTTTAAAACGTCCGTAGCTCCACAACGGTAGGAAATAGCACCGATGTATTAACGTTTTACTCGATATCACTCCCCCACAAGTCCCCCCCCCCCACCAAAGTATGACAGACTGGCTGTGAAACACACTACTGTATATGAAAAGTGAATCATCGAAAATCCCTGATAAGTGACTATTCATCATTCTGAAGACAAATTAATCATCAAGAATGTTCGATGACTGACCGTTCATAATCTTGATGAAAATATTATATACAGTAATATTATTAGGCAAAATATTGTAACGTGGAACTATTTTATTTTATTTTTTGTTATTCAGGGTGGCAAATTGAGAAGAAAGAACAGAGAAACTCCTTTTCTCATTTTTTTATGAGGATTGTATTTTCATGATATAAATTCAACAAGTACATGTAAAAAAAATTAAATAGTAACATGTGTTAACCTTCAAAATTATATTAATTTATAAGGTGTTATTTCAAAATATAATGCAGCGGTTCTGAACATTTTTCTACTTCTGTACCCCTTGAACTCTTTCAAGGGATTTTCTGGATTTTCGAGAGGCATAGACGATTTTTACTTTCTTTACGACCGTATGACTTGTAGCTATTTGTTAATCGTATATAAAATTAAAAAGAGTTATATTTTCAGGACCCCGTCGCGTAACCCCCTAAGATTTCCTCGCGTACCCCTGGTTCAAAACCACTGATATAATGCATCAAATATGGCAAATGTTTCGAAACGTTTTAGTGAAAAGACTCTTTTGATATCTGAAAAAGATTTTCCAGGTTCATTATTTTATCATCCCAAATTGATCGTATACGGAAGCTATACGCCAAAATTAGCATTGTCCAGTAATTATGAGGGTTTAAGATTACAGTATAATACAGTATATAGTTTGTTTGTACTCTTTTGAGTCATTAATACTATAATATATTTATCATCGTGGATTAAACTACAATGTGTGTATCCAGGAAAGCTGCGGCCCTCGATTATTTAAGTAATCAATGCAATTTATTTCCCTTTTCCCAAAAATGGTTGTAAAAGAAATGTAAACAAAGATCATCACAAAAAAGACTAGAAAAGATCATCGATCGAAAGCCGGAGACCCAAATGGGCCCTGGAGGAAAAAAAATTTAAGTTGGCAACCCAATAGCGGATTCCATTTTTGCAGTTTTATGGTGCGTAGCTTACAGTGAACGGCATTTTGGGAATTCTGGAATATGGGAAGAAAAGTAGAGAAGCGGAATAATTCCATAAATCTAAGTTCTTCGCCTTAAATGTACATTGAATTGAAATTTTGATGTTTCAACGGTATTATATTCACAAACTTATTTTCTTCTGTACCACTACAGTAAAACAGAAAATTTACTGTACCACCACCCTCAAATACATAAGCATTATTTTTACAGGCATGCGTAATTAAATTACCCTACGTACAGGGTGTGAGCAAAAAGTCCCTGTGCACCTGTCCACTTCCAACACAGTGCAGGTACAGGTTCACTAAATTTCTTGCAGATGCATAGGGACTTTTCAGTCACCCTGTATATAAAATGAATAAAGCCTAAAACCGTACAATATATATATATTATATATATATAATATATATATATATATATATATATATATATGATACACACAGACAGTGCATGGAACAAGGAACTCTTCTGGGATAATTAAATCCACTATAGTCCGAATAAGTAATGGTAAATGACAAATACCATAGTTTTTCTTTTTCATGATGCTAGCCCGACGTGGGCAACGGGTCACTCGCAAAGAGGTCCCATAAATATAGCTTCCCTCACCAGCTATCTGCGAAGCAAACAGGATCCAGCTTTGGGACATTGATGTATTCAATCTGACGTGAAGGCAGCGAGTCTTTTGCTTATATTGAGGTTCTAAAATCTAAATGTAGCAGGGCTAGGCTGCTTTAAACCCTAGATCCATGTCCCAAAGCTGGATCCTGTCTGCTTTGCAGATAGCTGGTGAGGGAAGCTATATTTATGGGACCTCTTTGCGAGTGACCCGTTGCCCACGTCGGGCTAGCATCATGAAAAAGAAAAACTATGGTATTTGTCATTTACCATTACTTATTCGGACTATAGTGGATTTAATTATCCCAGAAGAGTTCCTTGTTCCATGCATTGTCTGTGTATATCATAAAAAACTCAGGGGACCATTCTGAGTTCATTCCCATATATATATATATATATATACAGTGCCAGCGAAAACGTATCCGATCACCCTGGAAATTGTATTTTTTACATAAAAAACAATGTTTAAATGTATACTAACCTTATATTAGTATTTTGTCATCTGTCTTTGGTTTGGATGACTTGTTCTAGACGTTTTGGCATGGATTTAATCAAGTTTTGACAAACTTCCACTGATATTTCCTTGCATCATACCTTTTTGATGGCTTCTTGTAATTTTTCGACTGAGCCAGTGTCGTGGCATTCAACCTTATTTTTTATTATTAGCCACATATTTTCTATCGGATTGAGATCTGGACTATTACCAGGCCAATCCAAAATATCAAATTTATTGTCAGTAATCCATTTTGTCACTATTTTGGCCCTGTGACATGGTGCACCATCATGCATGTATGTTTTTGTCCTTTGGATTGCCATTGCCATTGGAAGTTTATCCTGTAGCATTGCTAAATACCGTGCACCATTCATAGTTGTGTTCTTCGGAAGAAAATATAGGTTTCCACGCCCATAGTAACCGAAACAACCCCAAACCATCACACTTGGAGGGTGTTTCATTGTCTTTAGGGTGTATTTAGGGTCCATCCTATTTGAGCCAATGGGCCGGCGAACCTTTTTGGACAACTTCTGAATGTCAAAAATGTCGACTCATCACTAAATAAAACCTTCTTCCAGTCATCAACAGTCCAATGAATATATTTTTTACAAAATGCGACACGTTTTTTACGCATTTTTTCATTAATGAACGGTTTCTTAGCAGCATGGCGAGATGGTAATCCGAGTTCTTTTTGGAGCCGCTCCTGGATAGTTCGTTCAGAAACACCAGATAACAAATTATTCATATTAAATTTATTTCTTTCGCAGTTATTGTTGGGTTTTTCAATACTAAACGTTTCATAAGTTTGTCTGTTCGTGAATTTGTTTTTCTCGGTCTGCCAGATCGTTTTTTAGGGACTGCGTGGTTAGGCCGGCATTGTTCTTAGCCCGTGAAACCCATAAAAACGGTACTTTGGGGATATGTTTAATTCCTTAGCTATCTGTCTCTGTGATTTCCCACATGTATGCAAAGCAACAATAGCACCTCGACAATCACTCTTAAGTTGTTTTTTAGCACACATTATATATAAATTTTATTTACACCACTTTCTGTAAAAAATAACAAAATATCAATAAATTTACACAAACAGTGAAATCTGACAACTTTGAGACACAGCCACCCGCAACGAAGGCTACCAGAACACTAATTTGAGAATGCGTTGGATAGCTCTCATATCAGCGAGCAACCTCAAAGTTACCAGATGTCGCTAGAACAAATAGAAAGTGAATTATGTGTCTCTGAATATCAAGGGAAAATATTGTATTTTCTTGAGTGATCGGATACTTTTCGCGGGCACTGTATATATATATATATATATATATATATATATATATATATATTCCCCTCAATGTCATCCGTGGTCCGCAAATGCAAATGCACAAAAGTGAAAAATCCACATTTGAGAAAAGTTTCTTGGGTTGAAAAACAACGTCACTACATTCTCACTCTCGGAAAAGACGTCAAATGGAAATGGCTAATATCTCCTAACCTAACTCAATTTAACCTAACCTAGCATTACCCTAACCTAACCTAAGTTAACCTAACCCGGACTAAAATGGAAAAGTCGTGTATAAGACTGAAAATAACACGAATTGGAAATAATAGACCGATTTGAAAATGCCTCGTTTGAAATTCTCCTTCACTTTCTCACCCTTGGTCGCGGTTTGAAATGAGAATGACATTGAATGAGAATGACATTAAATGGAAGTAAATCGTGAATTAATTATAGTATATTATAAAAACACGACTCTCTACACATCCAACAAGAGAATTAACAAAATTAAAATAATTTTTAAAAAAATTCTTAAAATTATTTATGTAAAAATATAACATTGGTTGGTAGATAAATGGATACCCTGGGTAGCCCAGTGGTTAAGACGCTGGGCTGCTGGTGGAGCGTAGTTCGGATTCCACGTTAAACTGTAGGTCTAAGGTGGAGTGACAAGCTTCACCTTCGTCAGAATAAACAATTCGAGCGGAAGCAGAAATCAACCAAGGTTATTTCAAAGTATACTCAGTATTGATGAGATTAATTGCAAAGATCCCAGTTGCATTTTTCCTCATTATATTTATTAAACATATATTTAAAACCAAACATATATTTAAAACCAAACATATATTTAAAAATAAATACAGGATACAAAATTAACACAAGTAGAACACTGGAAAAGATTGGTTTAGCGTGCCGAAGCGTAAAATGAAATGAATGTCGCAAAATAATATGCATGATCACGTAACATAGTTTGGAAATTGCCGATGCAGGGTCGTAGAAAAGTCACTGTGCACCACGACCATACATAAACACACTTATGTATCGTCGCGGTACACCCGCAATAACTTTTCAATCACCCTGTAATCAATTAATTAACTAGTTAATTTAATTAATAAACGTAATTCTTCAATATTGGGTAGAGATTTTTGGGACACCCTATTGGAAGTAGTCGAATTTTGCAATATAAAAGTTTGATGAAACATCCAGTTATTGATTAAATTGCATAAATGTGAAAACTTTAGAACAGAGATCAATATATTTATCACATAATAAATGTGAGAACTTCAGAACAGAGATCAATATAGTTATCACATAATTTGAAAAGATTACACAGAACTTTCTAATTCGGTTCAACTGTTTCTTCCTAACTTATTTCTCGATTTAAGAGAGATTAATATTCCCCTTTTCTCTTTTTATGTTTGAAAGTTTTCATATATATTTTTTTTTTTACATCCTGTTGTAAAATTATTTATTTTATTCCATTTACAAATTTGTTTACGATGTTTTATTCTTTTAAATATAAAAATGGATAAAAAATTGAAAGAAAAGTACGTTTGTTTTGATTTTATTGAGAGAATTTGTAAACAGTAAAAAGTATTACATTTTTTATGTATATAATATTAAATTAAAAATTGTCGCTTTACAGGGTTGTCCGTAAAGTACTACACCCAATGAGAATTACATTATTTAATTACAGTAAGGCGCTTTGAAGTGAATGGGAAATATTTTGATTCTTGAATATTTATGATATGGTGTCATTAATAAGTGTATTTTCAAATTTTTTCCATTGAGTTTCGCGAGTTTTAATGTATTTCCCACTGAGTTTCCAGAGCTTTAATGTATTTCCCATTGAGTTTCCCGAGTTTTAATGTATTACCCATTGGGTAGAGACTTTCCAGACAGGTACAGTGGAAAAGTAATGCATGTAATTCGTGATAATAGTCTCGTTTGAACATTTTGAGAAGCAAGTTTAGAGGTAATGATAACTTAGTTTAGATTCAAATTTTTTATAAATTCCGTTTTGGCAAAAGTTTGTGTTTATAAGACTTTTCAAAGTTTTAGTCTTTGAACGATTAACTATATGACAAACCTGTATTTTTTTTTACCCTACGTTTAGACCATGATTCTGACTCTTCTTCTATGGAGCGGGGGAGCACTTTTGTGTGTGTTCTCCCTCAGCACCTCCTTCCTGCATAAAAAAAAATACGCAGCTCATTGATAAAGGTATTATCAGAAAAGAAGGTTTCTAAACAGCAAGCAACCACTGGTATCCCTGAAAAGAAGTGAATCTAATATACCGTCAAGAAGGTTGCAAATGTGGCGAAAGAAGCGGTTTGTAGAGTGAGTAAATAAAGACATTAGTCTCACTTCACGTACCACTATAGTGAGTGGACTGACTAGAGGTATACCCCCAACCCCGTCCAGAAAAGTAAAACACTGCATTGGTGTCTGAGGTTGAGAGTAGCGCTTTATTCCCGTTAGTATACTAGTATGTGTGATTGATTTGATTGTTTTCGGTCTCCAATCCAACAATCGTCGTGTTCATCTCATGCCCGTCTTCGATATAATGTATGTATTTTTAAAAATTCAAATACTTCACTCTTGACAACCCCAAGACCGCCTCCAACTCAAAACAACTTTACGTTAAAAAATCCCCTTTCAGAAACCAAGTCCACGAAAAAGGAGACTAAAACCCTTAAATAAAAAAAAAAAAAACCCACGTCATCTTCGATTTTCCTAAAACTTTGACCGTAAGTTCTGCATCAATAAGCCTTTCATTAAAAGTAAAATTCATAATGGTGCTTTAAAATTAAAATATTTAAATTGGAAATAAATGTAATTTAAAATATTTTAAGTAATTTGTACAAACAAATATGTACTACAGTACAGTAATTTTTTCTAAAATGGAGAATGACATGAATATTTAATACACTTTATTTATGAACGCTTATAACGATGGCGTAAAACCTAACAGATAGTTCTTCTCAGTCGGATATCATCATCCCCCTTCAATTTCATTCTTATTTCATCCCGCGGATGAATGGGCGCGAAATAAAATGGGAATAATTTTGAGTGGGATGATTTTGAATTCATCCAGCAGCGCCCAAGAGTGAGAAAGAAATCTGAGAGTGACAATCTCGAAGGAAATGATTCTCAAATTGATCTATTCTCATTTCGTGCCATTCTCATCCAAGGTTTCCCACTTTGGTCCACGGTTCAGGTTAGGTTAGGTTAAATTAAGTTAGGTTAGGAAATATTAGCCATTCCCATTTGAAGCCTTTACCGCGAATGGAAATGGAGAGATACTGATTCTCAAACGAGACAAAAAACTTTTTTTCCAAATGTGGATTTCTTCAGTTTGTGCATTTTCATTTGATGGGAATGGGAATGACATTGAATGGGAATGAGAATGACATTGAATTGGAATGAGAATTACAGTGAATTGGAATGAGAATGACATTGAATGGGAAGTAATCAAACTGACCAAACGTTTAAAAAAAATTTCATTTCATCGAATAATGAGTTGTAAAGCATCACCAAATGTAGAATTCGAACAGTGAACCGAATTCGGACAATTTTTTTTTTCAAAATAAAATACAGGGTGATCCAAAAAAAAGATGCTCCAAAAATATTTGCGTGACAAGTTATTTCTGGGAACACCTTTTTAGATCACCCTGTAATTCATAGTTTATGGATTGAAGTGTTCTACCTTTTTTTCTCTAAATACAGAAAACACACACACACACACACACACACACACACACACACACATAATTATAATATATATATATATATATACAGTAAATTTGAGGCTTTTATTTTAAAATGGAAATTTGAACCCGTGTTAGACATCGTTTGGCCAAGCGTTACAAGCCTTTCTGGTCATGGCTACTCCTGTCTATGCATAAATCTGCAACTTTGGAAATGATTCGAGCGATCTTTGCTTGGAATTTGAGGTTACAAATTTAATAAGGACTATCTGTATGGAATCAATTTTCACTAGTCTTCCTTTCTGCTTTTTTTTTTGTTTCTCGGTGTGTGTGTGTGCGTGTGTGTGTGTGTGTGTGTGTGTGGATGTGTAAAGTAGTTTCCAAAATAATTTTAGGTACCGTAAATTTGTTGAAAAGGACAAATCTTACATTTGAAAATATGTAAGTGTTCTTAATCTTTGAAAAATCGTTACTGTTTTCACAAACCGGCAAATATGCAATTTCGGCCAAATTGAGATAATGCCAGTTGGCTAGTAATCAAATTTGGATCTTTAACTTGCCAAATTTTGAGGATTGTACTCCAAGTACTTTTCAAGATACATACATTATAAATTAACCAGTGCAAATGCAATTAAATGTAGGGGAAATCTTCAAAGATAATTTTCTCAAAACTGAAAAATTGCAGATTTGCCGGTTTGTGAAAACAGCGCGAAATATAGCGACCTCTTTTTTTCTCTCTCTCTTACCGCTCATCATCGAGCGTGTTCCCAGTTATTCAAAGAACAGATTACTGAGAAAAATCAATATTTGTCATTAGAAACAGAAAACAAAATTTTGTACATTCTTGGAGCAATGAAACTAACAAACATTACTCAAAAGATAGACACACACGCCAAAAAAAAAAAAAAACTCCCAACATTCAGAAAGTTCTTCCCAAGAATGTATTACTCTTATGATTGCAGAGGACACCATCGAAATTAAGATTTGCTCTTACGCAGAGACTTATGAGGACCCACTGCATCATTCTATAATCAGTTTCTCGACAAAGTACATCTCCAACAGGGCGTTAACTGGAAATACGACCGACAGTTTCACTGAGTTCGGTTTGTCGAGGAAAGACCTAACTAGCTTGTACTAACCACCTAACCCAACGTACGCCTAACTGGATATAAGTGCGCCTAGCCCGAGAATTGGGAATTTTACCGACGAGACATTTCTCCGACAATGTAATGTAATCTATGGATAAAATGTCTGAACGGTATAAAATCTCTAACACTTGTTGATAATATTTCTAATGTCGTTCGTCGATAATTTGGCAAAACAGAGCATTCTTGTCAACAAAATGTATCACGGAGAAATCCCAAACCCCGACATGGGGGTTTTATCCATCGAGAAAATTTCAAATTGATAAAATGACGTTAGCCCAGACTGCGCGAGAGAAAGCGTATAAAGACTGTTTACGAACCTATGCAAAAGGGTGAGATCAAATCACTGACTAAATAAATTATACCTAAAAAGCTCCATCGGAAAACAAAGGATAAACTTTAATCTGCTTGACAGAAATCCATCTCGAAAATAGCGACAGAGATTGCAGGAAACTGTTAAAACTGCGAAAAGTTATTGATGAAACGAAAATGCACGAAAGGAGTTATAATTTACATCAAACTGACAAAAATAAAACGAAGAATACGTGAAGGGAATACATTAAAAAAGAACGATATTAAATATATGAAACAGCTACGTACAAATTATATACTGGCAGCGAAACTAAAGGGGAAAAATAAACATGATACTGACAGCAATGTACGAGCCAATAGATGATAATTCAACAGGAAATCTGTCATCATAAATGAAGTCGGGGAAAAACTGATAAAAAAAAAAAAAGATTAAAATTTCCAACTAACATCACCTACTCATTTTTCTGAGAGTTTTCATTAATTTCTCACTTGTAAAGTACAGGATGTCCACATTGAAAGGTAACAACTTTGAAGCATCATAATTATATATGTATGAATGTGTGAATGTTGAAACTTACACAGATATCATATCATATAACTAAGTTTCTGTCTCTTGCGTTTCAGAATGAGAGATGGAATTTCTCTCCATCCATATCCACGGATGAAGGCAGAAGAGAGGCCACCACAGAGAAGCGAAATATGAAAAAATAAATATGCGCTAATGTAAATTACAAATTAATTTATTTTAGTAAAAAACGTAAAAAATAACTATTAAAAGAATATCAGATCAGAACAAAAGTAGACTCAACCAATTTTCCGACCAAATAAGTGAAATAACAACACCAAGCAAAAGATATGAGCCACAGAAATTTTAGCGTCTTAACTCGAACTCAAAAAAAAAAAAATTGGAACGCATAAAATCAGGCAAGAAATCAGGAGATCGAAAAACAATTTTCAGGAAAAAATCAACAGAAGAATGTTGTTCTCAAAAATAAAAAAAAACTCTTCTAAGAATGTACGAAATGTCAAAGAAACAAAATTTGGGTATCCCCAAAACAAATAAAATTATATATGACAGTCATATCTCTCTTTCCTAAGATGATTTACGAGAATCTTACAGATTTTGAGTTTACAAAAAAGAAATTTATTTGATGAATAAAATTACATTCAGTGGCAGCTCCGTATCACTGGAATGTTGTCCCTCATCCCACTGAACTGAACGGCAAAAATTCTTTCACTTTAATCCCCCCTGAGTCACAGACATACTCAGGGTAGCGGAGCAAAATCGATATACACAATGTCAATATGTATAAATTCGATATTAAAAAGTCAGTTTAAATTAGATTAGGTTAGGTTAAGTTGGGTTAGTTAAGATATATTATGCCCGGTTAGGTTGCGCTAGGTTAGGCTTTATTTTATGCAAGAAGGAGGGGGCCAAGGGCAAGCACCCGCAAAAATATTCCTCTCCCATATAGAAATAGGACAAGAGAGCCAGAAACAGGGATTTTTTTATTTTTAGGTTAGGTTAAGTTTAGCCCAAAACAAAACCCTGAGACTTTATTTTATATAAATAAAGTACCCTCTTTGCTAGGGACCCGTTGCCCGCGTTGGGTTTCCGTCATAAAAAGAAAACCTTTAGTGCTAGCCATTTACTATTACTTATTCGGACCATAATGGATTTAATATCCCAGAAGGGTTCCTTGTTCCATACACAAGCTGTGTATTACATAAAAGGTATCTCAGGGGACCATTCTGAGTTGTATCATATATATATATATATATATATATATATACAGTGTGTGTGTGTGTATATATATATGTGTGTGTGTATATATATATATATGTGTGTGTGTGTATATATATATATATGTGTGTATATATATATATATATGTGTGTATATATATATATATATGTGTGTGTATATATATATATATATTATATATATATATATATATATAAATCATCGATGCATTCATAGTTTAAGTGGAAGTATGAAGAGCTAAACATCTTTTTTTACATAGAACCCCCATTCCACCCATTTCAGGGTACGAGCAGCTCGCAGTAGCATTGCCAAGCAAATAAGGAGTCAAAGTACTGACGAGCCTTTTGTACGTGGTTCATCACCACTGAAAGCAACAATGCTCTCTCTCTCTCTCTCTCTCTCTCTATATATATATATATATAATATATATATATATATATATATACAGGGTGGCCCATAAGTCCCAATCAGTTATAATTAAAACGAAAGTACAAAATTAAAATAAAAAGTTTATAATAAGTTTAGAAATATTTATTGATTATTCAACGCAAAATATAACGATCTCGACAAATATTCTTTCCTTTGTAATCGATTACGTCAGTGTGAGATCCACTGGATGGATTTTCGCTTTAATTATAACTGAATGGGACTTATGGGCCACCCTGTATATTCGAATAGAAATCTAATAGAAACTTTTATATATTTTGAAATGTTTCGCCTTTAATAATTGACTAGAAAGTGTACAGTATTTCAAAGTTAAGAATTGAGAACCTCTTAAGCACTTGTATCTTTCCCCTTGTCTATGTCATCTTTCCCCCTGTCTATGTCATATTTCCCCCTGTCTATGACCTCCAATCTTTCAATCGCAGAATGCCCAGGCATCTCGAAAACCCTGGACCTAGATTTTGGCTCTCTTCTTCTTCTTCTATGTGAGGGGTGTTTTTACCGTCATTTGCCCTTGTCCTCAACTTCCTGTAAAAAAAAAAAAGGGAGACAAACGTTCATCCATTGTAGGAGAACCCTTTCAAGATGAACAACATTCATGTAAATTAATCACTGAAAGGCAAACCTTGTATAACATTTATTGCCACCAAATTGTTTACGTTGTCGCCATAAATCTCGAGATGTAATCTCGGTCCAGTGAGACGTTTCCTGGCAAGTCTCTTTGACATGAAATATGGAGGCCAAAATGACACACGTACCATTGGATTCCGCGTATGCATAAAATCACTTTGCAATCTACCCGAAAGGAATTTATTATTTATTGATAGTACACACTGACGGCAAGCTTCTTCGCCTTGGAGACCTTAATTTTGGCTCTCTCTCCTTCTTATATAAGGTGGGGTAGGGGACGTTTTTGCGGGCGCATACCTTTGGCTCCTCGTTCCTGTATAAAAACGTGTAGGAGAGAATAAGTATATTATAATAATAGTGATGAATAAAACCACGAAGGAAAGGAAACACAGAATGGTGATCAAGCGCTTTCGTCTAATGACATCCTCAGGAACACTGAAGTACATAAAGAGTTACAGCATATAAATATTACACAATCATGAATGTCTGATAAATTAGGGAATGGCAAATATTGCGTATTTTCTAGTTTCTAGTATCATTTATTTACTAGTTTTAATTAGTTTTATAGTATTTGAGGGGTTATAAAAAGGTTGTTAATAAATGTTATCTTAAATTAGTTAATATGAGATGAAATAGAAAATAAATCATTAACAATTAACTAGTTTATATATTTCTTATTTATTACAATTATTATTAACACTTTGACTGCCATGTTGGTCACATGTGTCCAACATGGTTGATAAATAATGTGTATGAAATATACGTGGCAGTCTCACCTAAAATTTGTATTTTGTTTTAATTTATTATTTATTATTAATAATATATATATATAATATATATATATATATAGATATATATATTATATATATATTGGTGAAGGCCGCTTCTGGCAAGCTTCAATTTCAATTTAAGCAGAAAGCAACAGACAAGAAGGAAAGAAACATCCATCAAGTTGGAAAGGGACTATATTTTGTATATTGCAACGTTTCAAGCACAAACTATGCTCATCCTCAGGCAAAAATTCTAAAAAGTTAAAAACATAATATTAAAAACCATAACATTAACAAAATAAAATAGGGAAAAAATCCACAAGCATTAAAAACAAAGTCACACTAAAAAAATTCTAGAAAGTTACAATTAAAAACCATAATGACTATTATGAAACAAAGGCGAACAATTAACAAGCTTTAAAACAATAAAAGTGACACTAAAAACGAACAATGATAACAGCTATAAATACAAAATGTAAAACTCAAAAAACTAAAAATTCACAGGCTATCTTTTAAAACACTAAAAAATTGAAAACCCACACTAAAAGGAACACACCTTAAGTCTAAGCAGCACAGATTCCGAGGCAAAACTAAAAAAACAGAAGCATCAAAAACCAAGTAAAGGTTGGTTGTTCAAGATGTTCAGTTAGACGGAGGGGAACGGATGAAATATCAGAGTTAAGCGAAGGGGAGAGTTTTTTTTATATAGGGATTCTAAAAGTCTTAACGTTTGCTCACACGGAGCGGAATCTAAAATGTTAAAATTAGCTAAAGTTATATCGACTTTGCATAGAACAACATGGCTGCGTATAGCTGAAGCTTCTTTAGTTTTCAAAGGTTTGTCAGTTCTATGGCTTATGCCCATATGGGCACAGAAACGCGACTCGAGGCTATATTGGTAGCTATATTGGTAGCACTGTGCGGAGCCTCGAGTCGCGTTTCTGTGCCCATATGGGCATAAGCCATAGAACTGACAAACCTTTGAAAACTAAAGAAGCTTCAGCTATACGCAGCCATGTTGTTCTATGCAAAGTCGATATAACTTTAGCTAATTTTAACATTTTAGATTCCGCTCCGTGTGAGCAAACGTTAAGACTTTTAGAATCCCTATATATTAAAAAACTCTCCCCTTCGCTTAACTCTGATATTTCATCCGTTCCCCTCCGTCTAAACTGAACATCTTGAACAACCAACCTTTACTTGGTTTTTGATGCTTCTGTTTTTTTAGTTTTGCCTCGGAATCTGTGCTGCTTAGACTTAAGGTGTGTTCCTTTTAGTGTGGGTTTTCAATTTTTTAGTGTTTTAAAAGATAGCCTGTGAATTTTTAGTTTTTTGAGTTTTACATTTTGTATTTTATAGCTGTTATTCATTGTTCGTTTTTTAGTGTCACTTTTATTGTTTTAAAGCTTGTTAATTGTTCGCCTTTGTTTCATAATAGTCATTATGGTTTTTAATTGTAACTTTCTAGAATTTTTTTAGTGTGACTTTGTTTTTAATGCTTGTGGATTTTTTCCCTATTTTATTTTGTTAATGTTATGGTTTTAATATTATGTTTTTAACTTTTTAGAATTTTTGCCTGAGGATGAGCATAGTTTGTGCTTGAAACGTTGCAATATACAAAATATAGTCCCTTTCCAACTTGATGGATGTTTCTTTCCTTCTTGTCTGTTGCTTTCTGCTTATATATATATATATATATATATATATATATTGAGCATTCGAGAAAAGGTAAGGAGATATGATATATGTTTTTAGCCATTCAAAATTTACACATTTTACATTTTATTCGCGGGTAAGATACCACCACCAGTAGAATTTACGTCAGAGTTATTGAATAATTTCTAAAGTTACTGAAGGGATCAATTCCTGTTACGAAGTTTTATTTCCACTATGAAAAATAAGAAAAAATGTTATTGTTTCTACTCGATTTTGGACTGCCTTCAAAAGGGTAATAAACACACCCATAAAACAAAAGAAAAAAAAAACAAATGATTCTTTTCACTTATTTGAAATTGTTGGTTTTTTTTATGTATAAATTTTAGACGAAATTCCAAATTTTGTATTTGGTCATTTTTATGACATAAACGGGCTTATTACATTCTCTCTCTCTCTCTCTCTCTCTCTCTCTCCATCTCTCTCTCTCTCTCTCTTCTCTCTCTCTCTCTCTTTCGCACACACACACACACACACACACACACACACACATACACACTACGTGCCTTTATTGTCGACAGTTGGTTTATTCTTTGGTTTATAAATTGAATTATTGGCGAATATTTGTTCTGTATTACAGAAAACAAAGACTTCTCACAACTTTCTATACAGAGAAGTATTATCTTCTATTGTCTCACATCACTCAAAAAAGAAGTTTCTGAAGACCATTTCTTCTATCTAAAGAAGTTATGTATCATTAATAGACGTTATTTTATCATCTGACAAAAAGACACTGATACCAAAAAGAAGAAATATTTTCCCTAAAATGCACCCTCAAAAAGAAGTTATAAATTCTAAATTTAGAAGGCTTTATTTTGAGTGTAGTATTTATAATATGGCTGGTGATGATAGAAATGGCCCTACTGGCTTAAGGCATGCCTGTTTCTCATGTAATATTAAGCACCGGGCATCGTTTTTTGGAATCCTCCGTGAACGATTTGATGTCAGTGTCGTTTTGTTTATTTTGTAAACTAAAAGAAGACAATGACAAAGAAATGAGGCATTTTAGGGACATGGACAATAGCTTAGAAAATAAAAAGAATTGTTTAATTTCAATATTCTCCAGAGCCGGGACCGTGATAACAGATAGGTACAGCAACTGGGATCGTAAGATTATTAGAATAGAACAGGTGTAGGGTACCTCTTGTAACCAATAAAATGGAGAGTAATCTACACAAATCTGAAATTACCGAAAAGAGAATCCAATCAAAGGCTCCTCCAGGGGGGGGGGGCTGAGGTGACTAGCCACCCCCTTGCCTTATGTACAAAAAACATTACCTTATGTTTGAAAATAAAAACCCACTCTAATAGACAGAGTTTATTTCCACGACAGTTTCGACGCCCACTGGCATCCTCCTCGGGTGGATACAGAAACACGAATGAACCAAAACAAGAGGGAAAAGCAGTTCAGGGACCGACCGTTAAGAAATTCGCACCTAGGTTAGATCCCATTCTCCCGACACCGGAAGGGCATTTTCATTAAGTACATTCGCGCAAATTTTTAAAACTATCTTCCTCTTCTAAACATACAGATTCTATTATATTTTTTACATAATTATTACATTTATTATTAAATTTATTACATTTAATATTGCATAATTATTTATTACAGAAATTATAAATTTATTAATACATTGGTTATTACATTATTGTTTATTTACAGAACTTATAAACCGAAAAACGAATGAAAAAAGCCGATTAGGAAACAATCCAGAAACCAATGAGAAATTCGCACCTAGGTTAGATACCGTTCTCCCGACACTGGAATGGCATTTTATTACAGGGTCCGCTTACAAGTACATTCCCACAAATTAAAACTATCCTCTTGTTTATACATACAGATTCTAATATTTTGACATAATTACTGCATTTATTATTACATTTACATTTTTTAACATTTATTATTATTACCTTTACCCTAATTATTAAATTTATAATATTACCTTTATTATTACATCTGTTGCATTTATATTTATTTCCACATTTATTACTTCCATTATTACATTTACTAAAGGCGAGTAAGGAAACATTCCAATCCAGAGACATTTAAGAAATTCACACTTAGGTTTGAATACGTTCCCACGACTCCGTAAGGGATTTTTTGACCAAGAATCTCATTAAAGGGTCTAACTTATAAGTACCTTCGCACAAATTAAAATTATCTACTTTTTCTATACACACAGATTCTATTATTTTTCTTTTGACATATTATTACATTTATAAAGTACCTTACTTGATTCCCAATCTATAGCATGATTATTTTGGCTGGCGTGATAAAAAATGGCATTATTAGTATTACAACTTCTGAAGGCATATTTGTGTTCTTTAATACGGGTTTCAATATTTCTTCCAGTTTCACCCACGTATACTAAATCACAACTTTTACAGGGAATGCTGTAGACGCAGGCTTGTTCCTCTTTTGCCACGTTATTCCTAACCAATTTACTTTTCACGGTAGACGAATATTTGAACGCCAAAGCAAACTTAAAATCTTTCGTCAACGGTTTTACTCTTTCTAAGCCGGCAATGTAAGGCAAACTCACATATTGTTTTTGGTTAACTGAAGGTTCCCGAGGGGCATAAAAAGATTTTCTGGCTTTAAAATACGCCTTTCTGATAAACCACTCGGGATATTTTAAATCCTTAAAAATGTTCCAAATCTTTGAATTTTCCGGGTCCAGCAAATGTGGGCTACAAATCCTGAGTGGGTTTTTATTTTCATATTTTGACCTTCACGTAGAAAAAAGTGAAGTTTTTTTGCATTTATTACCTTATGTTCTTTGAAAGCATGGCAAAATGTTTAGTTCATCAATGAGCGAAATAGACACCAGAAAACGTTCTTTAGAAGCTATTTGAGGCGGATTTTGATACCAGCCATCCCCCTCACCCAAATCCTGGAGGAGCCCCTGCTAATGTAGTTGTAAATAATAAGTAGTTGCCAGTTATTATTAATTAAAAGTAAAAGCGTCCAGGAAATCTCTTTCCAGACTGTATACCTTTAATAAACAATGGGTTTGAAGTGTTCAGGTCAGTCCGCCAGCCGTTCTCTCTCGCGGTTCAGTAGGAATATATTAGCCAAAGTACAGTACAACTAAACGATGAGAATAATGCTAATAAATCTAGCTGCTTATATAGTTGCTGTTAAAAATGTATTACAAGATGGAAGCATTAGAAAAGTAGTAAACTCCGTTTCGTTAATGCTATTAATAATCCCGTTGTCCTCGTACAGAGGGTTCACCTAAGGAAATAGACACCTTTGGTTTTTCCATAGGTTTTTATTTGATAATAAAAATCAATAAATAAGAAATTTATTGAACCAATATATTGAAACAATCATTTTGCTTTCTTCTTTCCATCATGGAAAACTGACACACATTCGGTCACCCCACTGATGAAATTTGCCATTTCGTTCTTGAGGAGAATCGTCGGGGTATGTATTTATTTTTGTCAACCTTCTGTACAATTTGTATATTGCCTGAGAAAGTGCCATATTAGTAAAGAGGGTCGGAACATTGAAACGTGCCATATAAACGTTGCTGGGTATCTGTTTTTTTTTTTACTGTTCGGTTGGAAACTCTAATTGAATTTAACATTACATATTGACTCCGAGTGAAGTGAGAAAGCCTGGGTACGAGCAAGGTTTATGAAGGGTAAATAAAGGCTTCAGAGCCAAATTAAATAAAATAATTACTCCAATTATTATTGTACATTAAAATTATTCTAATATGGCAAAAGTTATATATTAATATTTATTTTAAAAATAAAATAGTTATCAATTTAATTTATCAAAAGTTATATATATATATATATATATATATATATATATATATATATATATATATATATATATGGGATGAATTTCACAATTAAACACGTGAAATGAATGAATGATGCAAACCCACAAGGAAAAAGAAAAATGATTCCAAGGCCTTTCGTGTATTCAGAAGTACACCTCGTCAGGAATTAATTATTAATTAAAATAATAATAATATTAATAATTGTTACATTAATGGGACGTGTACCATAAAACAGAGCTAAAAGGTGATAGGTGCTTCTCTTTCCAGTAATGCAAAAATGGCCTTGGAATCATTTTTCTTTTTCCTTGTGGGTTTGCATATATATATAATTGAAGTAATTCGGTTTCAGATAAACCTTACATTTACTCTACAGCTTAAAGTCAAGTTTATTTTAAAATTTGAAGATACTTTTAGCTTTAAAAAGTAACCCAAGTTACTTAACAAGTAACCTTAAATGACTTAACCATATTTGTAGAACAGGAGATAAACGACTTTGAAATTCTCAAACTTTATTCATTGAAACCTAATGTTAAAGTTTCAAAGTTCACAAAGCTTTTAAATACACATAACAATACAAGATTTTTTTTTTTTTTATGTAGTAAGGGCGAGCGTCTTCAAAAATGTCCCCCCCCCCCCCACTATATAAGAAGGAGAGAACCAAAATCAAGGTCTCTGAGGCCCACAATGCCTTTTTTTTTTAAATTTTTGAAAGAGTGCGTAGTGCGTAAAATGCATGTATGTGTAGGGAAGAATGAAGGGAGAAGTGTGTGTTTGAGAGCATGCTGGACTACTCGCAAGGTAAATGAGACACGGAAAAGACCAAAAGATCCATTTGCGATGAAACTATCGAAAGAAGCTACATAAAACTAACAGATAAGAAAATATAAACAAGTTACGATCCTTTCACACGAATAAACTATAACCCATCAGTTGTAAAGACTCGCATACGTAAAACAATTTAAATTTTAACTTGATGAAACGTCTTTCTCAACGACGATGTAAAAATTAGAATTTGATAGAAAAAAAAAACAATTCCCACGGTACATCGTACAAAACCTAATATATATCTCTTGTTGAGCAGAAAAAAAAGAAGATTGGATGAAGGAAAACCAAATGAGAAAATAAGAGATAATATTATAATTTAATTTAAGCTAAAGATGGTGAATCAAATTAAAAAAAAAAAATAGGAGTCAGAGGACTAAAGAAGATAAATTAGAAACCGCGCAAAGATCAGGTCACAGACCTTGTGCAGTAATGAAATTATAATGAAAAACTGTAACCAGCCGGGAAAAAATTGTCGTTTTTTTCTCCTAATAAGTAATGATGAGATTTTTTTTAACAACCTTCGCAACATCCAAGGTCATATGACGGAGTGGACCTACAGCTTTACGTGAAATCCGAACCACGGGTTGCTACATAGTTAGAACACATCCCATCCAACTACTATCCGACTTCGCTGATCAATGGAAAGCGGTGTTACGACATTGGCTATGTAGCCCTGTTTTTCTACTATGAGGAAGACAACTAATAACGAAAGAGCTAACGTTATATACAGTAGACCCTCGCTATTTCGCGATATTGGAACCGAGAATTACCGCGAAATATTGTTTTCGCGATATATCGTCCTATATATTACAATATATCGAACTTCTATATATTACCGCGAAGTAGGGTTTAGACCGTACTATATAAAAAATGGGCGTAATTTAGGGTACCGTGAAATAAAGGAAGCGAAATATCGGACCGCGAAATAAAGAGGGTCTACTGTCCCACTTTATTTTTTATTTGTTCGGAAAAAGGATGTAATAATTAAAATGTGTGAGGAGGGCCACAAACTGGCACAGAGCTCAGGCCAACTAAGGCGGCCCATTGGGCTAACTCCTGTATTATTATTATTACTAGCATCATCGGAAATTGACCTCCTAACCTCAGTTCACATCGCTTATAGAGAAACGGCGTTACCCACTGAGGTACGATGACTGGCGGAAAAGGATGTAACAGCTCTTATATACTACATTGGCCATACAACACACTTCAATTTAACAGTAGACAACATAAATAAAATCGTTGTAAATTACATTAACAAAAATATTAACCACAAAAGGATAAAGAGATTAATAATGAAATTCTAAACAACTTTAAAATGCCGACTATACAAAAGAACATCTATATGCGACCTTCGCCTATCATGGAATCACTATATAGTTAAAGTGCTCTTAAAAAATTTAACTTTCAAATTATCACAAACTAATTTGACTTTTGAGCAAAATAAAAAAGAAAAGGATTAGGTTACAATGATATATGCATTCTCCAATGGGTTACGTTTGTTTTTGAACACCCTGTATTTATTCCAATATTTAGGAAGTATTAATAAATTCACAATTTCACTTATGATAAAAATATTAATATTTATATTAGTAATAATAATAATAATAATAATAATAATAATAAAGGATTTACATTTAATTTCCAATATTCTGAATAGTTTTTTACTTTCAGTACTGAGTTTCTTAATAATAACTCTAGATAAGAATTTGCAATATGCTAAGAATACTGTCTTCATTTTTTCTTCTGCTGACGCGTTTCGTTCATATACTTTGAACATCTTCAGAGCTTTATACATAATTTTAAAGTAAAATGGGTTGTGTATATATTTCTTGATTGTAAGTTTGAAACAATTTCAAATTAATTTAAGAATATTCGAAAGTTCATTAAATTTTATATTAATTTTCGGTTTTTTCATTTTAATGTAAAAGGCTTCGGCAATTTTTAGTTTTTGTACGTTATGTGATGAGTATAAGATTTGAAAGTTTTGGGAAATATTTTTTTAAATTTAACATTTTATGATCTACTCTGTAATGCTCGTTAATTTTACTTGGACGATATTTATTTTTGGTATGCTCTCTCTTTAATGTGGTTTGTGGTGTAACCAATGTAAGTCGACGTACAGTCAACTACAGGACACGTAAATTGGTACACCACATGATGTTGCTTATCAGGGTTTTTGTTACGTGTCGAAAAATGACTTGATAACTTTTTGTTTTTATAGTATATGTTAACATTGATAGTTTTTTCTTTACCCATTGGTTTTATGTGCCTCTTTAATATATTGTTTAGACATTTTTCTTCATGTTTTAGTCTTGTTGGGTGTCTTGTTTCGAAGTAAAATTTTATACCTGTATTTTTATTTTCATTTTCATCATCTTCCTTATTTTTTGTTATATAAATTTGTTAGAGTTCGGTTTATGACATTATCGATTAAAAATAGCGGAAAATCACTGTTTATTAGATTTTGCTTTATTCTCTCAATTTCTTGATTAAATAGTTGCCAACTTGAGCATATATTGAAAGCTCTGCGCACGAGTGTTTTAATTATTGATAGTTTATATTTTTCTGGTGAGTATGAATTATAATTTAAATAAGTTACGTTCCTTTGTCTGTTGGTTTAACACGTACACCAGTCGTTAAACATCCATTTTGACCAATGAATATATTACTGTCGAGAAAAGAGAGTGTATTATTCAAGGCAGGTTCAAATGTGAATTTTAATTTACTTTGTTTATGAAGTCTTCGAATAAATAAAGGAATGTGGTTATTGTTTTTAAATAGTGTCAAGGTATCGTCGACATATTTCATATACAGTTTTGGGTTGTAGAAGTTGTTTTCTTTCATTATTTTATTTTCTAAGTTTGACATATAAAAGTCTGCGAATTAATCGACCTTAAAAAAGAATCCATTAAAAATGTTTTACTTGTAGAAAAGAAACCGGAAATCTACACTTCTATTCTTCTATCTTATTCTTAAATAGAAGCTTAAAAGAATTCAAAGATGACATTGACTTTAAACACTTAAATAAATTACACAAACTTTATGGGGAAACAATTATACAGAAAAACAAAGAATCAATAGTGACTAATTTATCAAATTATGAACCTAATGAACACGAATTTAGTATACTTGACAAAGGATTAAATTTTGGCCTTAGGAAACCATCTAAAAAGATAGAAAAACAAATTGAAACCGAAAGACTTTATGAAAAAATTAAATACAATGAACATAATGGTAAAATAGATGTGATTAATGATGATGAACTTAAAACGAAATTAAAAACCTTTTCAATCTCATTTATTGAAAATAATAATCATGGAAAATTAACAAAAAATGAATATGACGCGATATCATCTCTTAGAAACAATGATGAAATCATAATAAAAGAATCCGATAAAGGCAATAGTACTGTTATATTGAACAAGAATGAATATAATAATAAATTAAGAGATATTGTCAGCAATAATAGTAAATTTTCCAAATGTAATATTAACACAACACTTAAAACAAAAAATGAAATAAATAAAATTGCTAATTCAATAAATGACGTAAACATCTCCAAATTACTAAAACGATCAGGAAGTTATAATGATGGTCATCTTTATGGACTACCTAAGATTCATAAAAACTCTACTAATCCACCATTACGCCCCGTCATCTCAATGAGCGGAACTGTCACACATGATATCGCTCAGTTTTTAAATAATATAATAAGACCTTATCTTAACAAAAATTTTATTATAAATTCTACAACCGAAACACTAGCTAAATTATCTAACTTGAAAATAGGCAACGCTGAACAACTTGTTTCTCTTGACGTAGAATCACTTTCTACAAATGTACCAGTAACCAGTCCTAGAAACCATAGAAATAATTTTGGACAATGTTTACAATAATCAAAATTTAATTGCACCACCCTTAAAAAAAGAAGATATGAAACAATTACTTATTTTGTGTTGTACAAAAACTCCGTTTAGATTCTGTGATGAAACCTACATACATAGAGATGGTGTTGCTATGGGCACACCATTAGGACCTACCTTCGCAGACTTTTATTTGTCAACCGTAGAAAATAAAATAATGAAAGAAAACAACTTCTACAACCCAAAACTGTATATGAGATATGTCGACGATACCTTGACACTATTTAAAAACAATAACCACATTCCTTTATTTATTCGAAGACTTCATGAGCAAAGTAAATTAAAATTCACATTTGAACCTGCCTTGAATAATACACTCTCTTTTCTCGACATTAATATATTCATTGGTCAAAATGGATGTTTAACGACTGGTGTACGTGTTAAACCAACGGACAAAGGAACGTATTTAAATTAAAATTCATACTCACCAGAAAAATATGAACTATCAATAATTAAAACACTCATGCACAGAGCTTTCAATATATGCTCATTTAATCAAGAAATTGAGAGAATAAAGCAAAATCTAATAAACAGTGATTTTCCGCTATTTTTAATCGATAATATCATAAACCGAACTCTAACAAATTTATATAACAAAATTAAGGGAGATGATGAAAAAAAAATAAAAATACAGGTATAAAATTTTAATTCGAAACAAGAAACCCAACAAGACTAAAACATGAAGAAAAATGTCTAAACAATATATTAAAGAGGCACATAAAACCAATGGATAAAGAAAAATAGCCATATGGTTTTAAGATACTTGAAACATGTAAACGAAACGTCAGAAGAAATGGAGGAAAACATACGAAGTTCACTTATGAGCAAAATTCTTTTGGCAAAAAGTTGTCCTGATTTTGAAGAATCATCGTGTTCGGAAGCTCTCTGTAACACAGTCCACCTATATCCAAGTCAGTTCACGGTTGTATAATTTCATAGTTTTGTGAAATTGAGAAAAAGTCAATGAGGCCATAAATTTACAAAAATAACACAGCCATCAAAATTTTGAGCTTTACAGAATTTGTGAAGCTCCACTCAAAATCAAAGTGGTTCCTGTGCTTAAAGTAAATATTAAGGTCCACCAAAGCCCATCTACTATCTAGTAGATTTGTTTATAAAAAACGTCTGAACAGGTAGCTACAACAACGTGAAAAAAGTGTTAGCAGCTGACGAGGAAGCTTCTAAACAGTGGCTGCATCCTCCAGCGCAGGACACGTCAACGCGAAGAGGCGACGTCAAACCAAAACATCAACGCGCTGGTGGCCAAACTTCCTCAAATCTCCGTGCAGCGGGCTGTCTACGGTTGGCCAGACTGGCAGTCGACGGCCTGTTGTGTGGCACGGTCAGAGTGCCGATCGGCTCCCGGGGCCGGACCTATTCTCAGCGTGCTATTTTTTCAATTACAGGGAGCAATTGCGTGCTCCCGAACTACTCTTACTCTCTGGCGACATTAAGACTAATCCAGGCCCCACTACAACTTACACATGTCACCATACACAAAGACATAGACACAATAGCACCATGAGACACATACAGAAGTATAATATTAACATATTACAGTACAACGTAGATGGCCTCACAAACAAAATCATGCAGCTTAGGGAATTCGTACACAAACAAAACATTCACATAGCACTTATACAAGAAACAAAACTAAAACGCACACACAAAACACCCACCATCCCTGACTTCACGGCGATCCGTCAAGATCGTACTGGGGGTAACGGGGGTGGACTCATCACTTACATACGTAAAAGCATTAGCTACACTGATGCTACCCAAAACATTACAAACACAATCCAAGCAGATAACACGATAGAAATACAGGCAGTTAACATTAAAACACGCGCAAAACACAACACCACACTAATCAACATTTACATCCCACCAGATAGTTCACCTCAGGTGCCAGCCAATTACAATCCACAGTTACACAATCTTGCCTCTCTCACTAATGTCATCTTAGGAGGAGACTTCAACGCCAAAGACACTAGTTGGTACCTGCACAACCAAAACAACACCAGAGGCGCCAACATAGCCACACAACTAAACAGCCTCTTCATTCTTAACAATACAGAAGAACATACACACATACCACATCAAGCAGGATACTCAAACTCCTCCCCAGACATAACGTTCTGTTCCCCCTCACTAGCAACACATACACAATGGAGAACAGAAAAACAACTGTCATCAGACCACCTGCCCATCATCATTACAACACATTCTACACTCTGCCCCAACAGCCTTAGGCACACTTACAGAAATTACAAGAAAGCTGATTGGGAACAGTTCAAAATACAGACTGAGGAACAATTCACCACATTAAACAGCACACTCATCATAAACATCGATACAACACTCAAGACATTTAATCAGATTATCAATAATGCAAACAAATACATACCCAAGGGCAACATTAGGAAATACAACCCAAATTACACTAGAGAAATAGCCCACCTCATAAGGCAACGTAACAACCTCAAATATAACACACAAACACCACACACAGAAGCCATAAAACAGCAGATACAACAGCTCAACACAGAAATAAACAACAAACTCAAAGAAAAACAAACAGAAACATTCAGGGAATTCATAACAACACTAAACCACTCCACAGATACATCCAGGCTATACAAGACTATAAACAGCATTACCCACTCTAACAGCGGCATTCACACCTCACACGCGGCTATCTGTCGCAGCCAAAATAATATCCCAACATACACACAACAAGCTAACATTCTAGTTAATCACTACGCAAAGATAAGTCACTTAAACAGAGACAACAACCAGAAACACGCAGACAGACAAACAGCCAGACACAAGAAAACCTACAGACTCGACACGACCATTACACCCTTCAATACAGACCAGACCACCAAGATCATCAAAAACATTAAGAATTCGAAGGCTACTGGACCAGACAACATATCTAACATACACCTTAAACACTTGGGCCCTCAAGGAATACTAGCTCTCACAAATATCAGCACATATTCATACCAACACTGTATTATTCCTGACATATGGAAACAAGGTAAAATTATTACACTACTCAAACCAAACAAAAATCCAACAGAACCAGCTTCCTATAGACCCATTACTTTACTATGCACACCTTCCAAAGTAACAGAAAGACTAATCTTACAAATCACCAACCCACACATACCACTATCGCCTACTCAGCATGGATTCAGACCTCATCACTCAACCACGACATTACTCACTAACCTCACGCAGCACATCATGGATGGCATCAACTCCAGACGACCAGCTCAACGTACACTATTAGCAACAATAGACATTAGTAAAGCATTTGATGCTATCCCACGCTTCCCTCTCATAAACAAAATACTCAACACAAACATGCACAATAACACCAAAAGGTGGCTGAGCAACTATCTCTCAGGAAGATACTCACATGTCACATTTAATGGCAAGTCATCCAAAAACAAGCTTTTTCCGAACGGGGTCCCTCAAGGCTCTGTTCTCTCACCAACACTCTTCAACTTATACATGCATGACATTCCAACACCCATAGATAACAGGCTTACCTTATCATCATATGCAGATGATATCACTCTAACATCCACCCACAACAACATCAACACCGCTACAAATAACCTACAAACATACATAAACAGTATACATGACTGGCTCACACACAATAGACTCAAAGTAGCGCCCACAAAATCAACCATCACCTTGCTTACAAGCAACACAAAAGAACACCAGGTAATTCCACAGCTTACACTAAACAACATCAACATTCCACACACTCACAGAACCAAAATACTTGGTGTCACATACAACACATCATTATCTTTTGCAAACCACATTCAGGACATTAAAACCAAATGTACGTCAAGACTTAACACGCTTAGGGTACTAACATGCACAAACTTTGGACACCAGCAGGAAACAACATCACTCATATACAAACAATATATTCGCTCAGTTATGGACTATGCTAGCCCATGCTGGGCACCCATTATCTCAAACACACACATAAACACCTTACAAACAATACAAAACAACGCACTTCGTATCATTACAGGATGCACTCAAACAACACCAATAGAACACCTGCACACAGAAACAAAAATACTAAAAGTTAGGGAACATTTAGACATGAGGGGAACACAATTCATGGCAGCAGCGACAACTAACCCACAACACCCTTGCCACTACATGTACAATCATGCACCAACACCTCGCACCATTAAGGTAACACCAGAGAGACATTATAACCAAATACTCCATTCCATACCACGCCCCACAGACATCACACAGTACAGAAAACACATACACACACACCTAACCCACAAAGCACTGACACGACTCGGTCCGAATGCGGTCCTAGGTGCGAAGCCGCCACCCATTAACAGGTCAGAGATCAACCTGAGCAGATCGGATCGAGTTAACTTAGCACGATTCCGATGTGGACATCACCCCAACTTACGGACATATAAACACAGACTAGACAACTCCATAGACGACACCTGCCACCTGTGCCAAGACACACCACAAACAATTGAACACATTATGACGGACTGTACCGCTCTAGCACAACAACGAACACAACACACACTAGTGCGCTGAACCTCTGGTCCACTCCGGAGAGGGCGATCGGTTACCTGCGTGCCGCCGGCTTGCTCGATCAGGGTGGGCTGATCGGCTAAACAAACAACAACAACAACAAAAAGTTATCGAGTCATTTTTCAACACGTAACAAAAACCCTGATAAGCAACATCATGTGGTGTACCAATTTACGTGTCCTGTAGTTGACTGTACGTCGACTTACATTGGTTACACCACAAACCACATTAAAGAGAGAGCATACCAACATAAATATCGTCCAAGTAAAATTAACGAACATTACAGAGTAGATCATAAAATGTTAAATTTAAAAATATTTCCCAAAACTTTCAAATCTTATACTCATCACATAACGTACAAAAACTAAAAATTGTCGAAGCCTTTTACATTAAAATGAAAAAACCGAAAATTAATATAAAATTTAATGGACTTTCGAATATTCTTAAATTAATTTGAAATTGTATCAAACTTACAATCAAGAAATATATATACAGGGTTATTCAAAAGTCAGGTTACATTGGGAAATACTGTATTATGTAATGATACAGAGGAATAGTCACATCACATGTTCGATATGGCCACCGTTAACGGCAATGCACTTGTGCAGCCAGCTAGGAATATCACATCAATGCGCTCCTCCTTCGATAACATCTCATAACTCATTTACCTGCAAAGAAACAGAAAAGCTTATGTAACCTGACTTTTGAATCACCCTGTATAACCCATTTTTCTTTAAAATTATGTATAAAGCTCTGAAGATGTTCAAAGTATATGAACGAAACGCGTCAGCAGAAGAAAAAATGAAGACAGTATTCTTAGCATACTGTAAATTCTTATCTAGAATTATTATCAAGAAACTCAGTACTGAAAATAAAAAACTGTTCAGAATATTGGAAATTAAATGTAAATCCTTTATAAAGACATAGGCTGATATCGACTTTCTAAAATAATAATTATAATAATAATAATAATAATAATAATAATAATAATAATATTAATAATAATAATAATAATAATTGTTACATTAATGGGAAATATACCATAAAACATAAATAAAAATTAGGTTTTTCTCTTTACAGTAATGCAGTATTGCAACACTACAGCATTGCAATCTAGTACCTTAAAATTATTTCTTTAAATCATAGAACAAACCAAGTAAAAAATTAAAACAAAATATTTTAATATAGAATTTTGTTAACAGACAAGCCGAGCCTTCGGCTCCCTACCCCACGGATAGGGCTTGTGATTACTTCGTGATCTTTAACGACGCTCGCTCATCTTCAAAGATCCGACCCTAATGTGCGACTGAGCGAGAGACATTAGCTCCACCCACTTTACGCGAGTCAGCCAATCATAACAGGTGACTGAACGAAAGAGATATTTGTTACTCCTCTCAACTCCCCTCAAAACCGCACAATTTTTTTTTATTTATAGATAGATAACGAATAGGTAGTTAATAGACACTATATCTATTAAGTCTGTCTTAAGAGACGTGCAAATTAACATTAAACTCGCTTCGATTAAATTTCGTTGGTGAAGTTCACTTACTCAAAAATTTTAACTTTTCAAAAGACAAAATTTTGTCTTTGGAAATCGCCTAAAATTAAGAAAAAGCGAAATGACGCAAAAATGTCTAAACAATTAAAGTGAATTGTTTATCATTTAAATGTCTTGAAACGAAGTTTGAAGAAGTTTAAATAGTGTAAAGGAACGACACTTTGAAAGAGTAATATTACAACTCTGTTAGTGTATCGTTTCCTCCGTTGGTGAAACAAATGAATATACAGGGTGTCCCATAAGTTCGGTTTCATAGGAAAATTTATTTTAAATTAAATTTACAAAATTAATACATTAAAACTAAAACAAATGTTCAGATTGATGTCTTGTT
Organism: Bathynomus jamesi; assembly: GCA_023014485.1. Lineage (NCBI taxonomy): Eukaryota > Metazoa > Arthropoda > Malacostraca > Isopoda > Cirolanidae > Bathynomus > Bathynomus jamesi. The sequence continues at coordinate 611,924 of JAJOZX010000609.1, forward strand.
TGGGACTTCTTTGGCTAACATAGAAGTGAGTTACACTCGTGAGGAAAAGGCCTCCGCCTTTTCCTCACGAGTGTAACTCACTTCAACATTAGCCATTGCGTGTTATTCTAGCTGCAACAAAAAAAGGTCTCAAAACAAGACATCAATTTGAACATTTGTTTTAGTTTTAATGTATTAATTTTGTAAATTTAATTTAAAATAAATTTTCCTATGAGATCGGACTTATGGGACACCCTGTCCATAATTGAAACTTGTTCTATCCAATATTTATTCCAGTGACATTACAATTAGTTATTCTCTCCTCTCTCTCTCTCTCTCTCTCTCTCTCTCCCCATATATATATGTGTGTGTGTGTGTGTGTGTGTGTGTGTGTGTGTGTGTATGTGTGTGTGTGTGTGTGTGTGTGTGTGAACCTTAAAGATTTGGATGTAGGAATGTTTAAACACTCATTTCGTAAACATATATACAACTTCAAATGCGAATAACTACAAAAAAAATGTTATAAACGAAAATTTGAAATTTCTGAGAATTATTTGGAATCCCCCAAAAAACTTCTGATCATTCAAAAAAAAAAGAGAAAACCGGTTGTTCTACTTTATTGCGAATCATAAAAGACGTTTCTAAATATAAATAGCAAAATACTTTGATTCAATTTGACATGTTAAAATAACAAAAGCAATTTTGAACGATTCCAAGCATGAAATAGACCAAATCTTGATGAAATGTCAGCTTCTAAAATTTCTTACAGTTACGAAGTATTTGATGTGAATTAGGTTGATGAAGGAAACGTTCTGTTGCGTAAAGTTCAGCACGGATCTATCGAAAAGGGAAATCGAATGCCAGTGAAGTCTTTAGCCATCTCGTCACACCGCTTACCATAAAATCAACGAAGTTAAGCGACGTTCGATCTGTATAATAGTTGGATGGATAATTGCGTTCCGACTAAAAAAAAAGCCGTAGGTCCCCTCCGCCACACGACTTCTGGTTTTACGAAGGATTTTAAACAACCCCAAAAATTATTTCGAACAGTTTAATCCTACGAAGTTTATCGAACGTATCCCCCAATTCCCCAAATACCCCCCACCCCCCACCTCCAATTTTAAACTGAAAGTTATTTACAGCAGATGACGGTTTTTTATGAGGTTTTTATTCGGATCAGCCATTACCTCCTCTTAAGACGTGATTTTGCTTTCATAGCCATCAATTCTCTTATTAAGACAGTTTATTTTTTTTCAGTCATAATATTTACTTGATTACCCGCCAGGGTATTCTAGTGGTGAAATCCCTTGGCTGTTAATTTTAAGGTCGTTGATTTGGGTTTCGTCTCGGTTATCAGATTTGAGGGATCGGGTGCCTCTCTGGATCTCACTTGGTATGGCCCTGGCTGTTAGCACAATAAAATTTGTAAAAGTCATGTCGATCAGAGCATACGTGTGGCATATATAAAAACAACAGCAAATTTGATCGAAACTTAAAGTATACTGTAATTACTGTATACTGAGTGTATAGACTCTAAAGCAGCTGTTTTTAAACCTTTTAATGTGTAAAACTCATTTTCACAATCCTTCCCATATCCGTGACCGCACCCCCTCAAAATCTAACATAACTTACCTAAATCAAAGCTAAAAAATACTTTCAACACTGTTAAAATTTTAAAAATTATACATTTAACATTGCTAATTAATTAAAAAAAATAGCAAATATAGGTGCCTATATATATATATATATATATCTATATATATATATATAATATATATATATATATATATATATATATATATACTGTACTTTATATTGCCACGTATATATGCAATTCCCTGTAATTTTCATTGCAATTGAAATTATATTTAGTGAAAAATAAAAAACACGAGACATTACTTTCGTACCGCCCCTCCAATGTAATTATTTTAAGGAAATTATTATTTTTAACACTAAAACTGTTTACAGACCCCAAATGGGGTTACGGCCCCTAATGTGAGAACCGCTGCTATAGGGCGGTACATGTTATCCACATGTAGCTAAAAGTAATAATTTCAGTACAAAGACCGAATTTATATAATAGATCATCACTTTATAAAGTATTGTTGTACATCGTTAAAAGACTTATTGTTGTTAATCTTAAATTTAACATTTAACAATATACGGTCCTAATTAGCGTACTACTTTAGGTAATTTTAACTTCTGTTTTTAAATTAAGACAAATTTTGGTACTTTTCCGTTATACCCCTTCAAATGGTAAGTTTTTACTTAACCTTGACGATTGGTTTGGTTTAGTCGTGATATTTTCGTTAAAACTAACGAAAATATTACGACTTAATCTAACCAATCGTCATATATATATATATATATATATATACAAAACAACGAAAATATCACGACTAAACCTAACCAATCATCAAGGGCGATTGACATTGGGGGCTTATTAAAATTGCGGGGCTATAACGGAAGAGTATCCAAATTTTTGTCATATCTTTTATTTTATTCTATACTGTTTGATCCATTAATATAATAAAAATAATAATAAGAGTTTTTAACTATATGCTTTAATATTTTATCATTCAATTTTCTATATTATTAATGGATATTTACTTAAACAAAAAATTTTATAACGCTTTATTTTACTGCGCCTACAATTTGTTCGAATAATATTTTGGATTGTCTGAGTTACGTCTCCATATTCACTCAGTCATATTATGAAGCTCTTGAGAAGTTATGGTAGCATTGGTTGACTCAAATCATCTTTCAAAACTTTCAATGTGGATGACAAAGTTATACACTTATGTGTGTGTGTGTGTATATATACTGTATATATGTATACAGTATATATATACTGTATACATATATGCAGTGTGTATATATACATATATATATATATATATAATATATATATATATATATATATATATATATATATATATATATATACACATTTTAACTGCAAACAACACACAGTATAATTAATGTAGAGAATGACGCTTGTGTAGAAGAACGTTCCGCACAAAATGAGGGGGGAGAACGAACAAATGAAAAATGAGGTGGTTACCTCATTTTTCATTTGTTCGTTCTCCCTCCTCATCTTGTGCGGAACGTTCTTCTACACAAGCGTCGTTCTTTACATATATATATATATATATATATATATATATATATATATATATACTGCATATATGTATACAGTATATAATATATATAGATGTTACGCCCAAACATCGAAATCGCTTAGTGGGCGAAAAAAACAGCCACAACGCGTTGTGGACGATTTGAAACGACCACACACCGACCTAAAACTCGTACTCATAACGCTTGGCATAGATTCTCCCGTTATGCTAGGTTAGGTTTGCAATATCAAATTAATGCGTACGGAGGTAAGGCCAATGTTTTCCAAAAAAGACAACCTTGGTTTTCTACTGAAGATACGTCTGTACAATTAGGTCATTTGATTGTTGGCAATACCTCTGGTGTCGAAAAATATAGTAATGTTTCTCCTACTTTTTATTTTAAGACTACTTATTATATTAACTAGTACAGTTCCCGCCGCTTCGCTGACGGTTAGACAGACTAAACTACAAAAAAAGAACCCAGCCGTGAAAATTTTGAGCTTCACATTGTGTCAACATTTCTGAATCTGGTATCTCCCAAAACCTCCTCACCCTCATTCATACAACTTGGGGGCTAACCCCTCCCCCATTAACCCCAACCCTCCCCATTACCCCACCCATCCCCCATTCCCCCACCCCTACCCTTCCCCCATTGCTAAACTACAGAAAAGAACACAGTCATGAAAATCTTGAGCTTCACATTGTCGCCCGTAATACAATTTCTGAATTTTTTTTACAATTTCTGAATTTTTTTCTCACAATTTTTTCTCACAATTTCTGAAAGTGTGACGGACAGACGGACAGACAGACGGACAGACGGACAGCTCTCTTATTATAGTATAGATTTGAAACAATATTTGGGTTTGTAATAAATTTTAAAAAGTGCATTTAGCTTTTTCATCCTTTACATTAGTCCTTTTGACTCCGGCTACCCAGGCAAGGTGGGTACAGTTACTCAATATTATCACCTGTATAATTTAGGTCTCGAGGGTACGGGGGCGGAGCCCCCGTAGTGCTCCCCTCTCCCCTTTTTTTTAAGGGTTTTTTTGCTTCTAAAAAATTCCGGTAAGAAAATATGATAGCGTCAGCGGTTGTTTACATCATTAAAAGAGTTTTACGTCATTAATTAGTTTAATCGGTGAATACGTCCATAAATATACGTCGTGTTTATATCATTTCAACATACAAGGTGTCCGAGAATTATCTGTACAATTTTTGGCTGTTATTAAAAGTCAACCATGAAGTGTAGAAATTCCAGTGTTGTCCCATTTTACAGAAAATCTCATTAAGTTTTTTCTGATACCAAGTTTTGACAAGTTTTTTAGAAATTCCAGTGTGTCCGAACATTATCTGTACAATTTCATCTTTTAATAAAATTCTTGATAACGCACGTAAAATTCTTGAACAAGATTATTTAGAATCTGTATTTTCAAAAGTTTCTTTTATTAAAGTAACGTTGTTACAAACATTCGATATGTGCACCATTAGTGATTCGCAAAACATCCAATCGATACTCCAAATGTTGCCATGTACGCTGCAGCATATCCACATCAATTCGCTCAATGCAGCTGTGATTCTTGCTTTTAAATCATCAATGTCTGTCACCCGCGTACATTTCTAAAAAACTTGTCAAAACGTGGTATCTGAAAAAACTTAATGAGATTCTCTGTAAAATGGGACAACACTGGAATTTCTACACTTCATGGTTGACTTTTAATAACAGCCAAAAATTGTACAGATAATTCTCGGACACCCTGTACGTCGTGTTTAAATAGAGTTTGATGAAAGACATCGGTGTGTGGCCGTTTCAAATGGTCCACAACGGGTTCTGATCATATCCGAATCGTCCACAACGCTTTGCGGTTGTTTGAGAACGGTCATGAAGCGAAAAAAATATCTAACATCGGTGTGTGGTCACTTAGTGCATCCACAACGCGTTGTGGCTGTTTTTTTCGCTCACTGAGCGATTTCGATGTTTGGGCGTAACATATACAAATTATACATACATACATGTGTGTGTGTATATATATATATACTGTATATATGTATACAGTATACGTGTATATTATATATATAATTATATATTATATATATATATGTATGTGTGTGTGTGTTGCATATATATATATATATATATATATATATATATATATATATATATATATTATATATATAAATATATATATAGGCGCGGATACAGGGGGAACGCGGGAATTTAGGATTTGTCATGCCGGTGTCATGTAAATATTGCCAGCCCACTATTATACAATAATATTAAAAATTATTAATTATTAGGATACGAGATATCATTTGGGTTAAAACTAGGGGTTCAGCCCCCGCGGCCACCGCCTTGTATCCGCGCCTGGTGTATATATATGTACAACCTCAGTAAAAAAAGATTAAGCACCGTCACAAAGTTAAGATACGAAAGTTTAGGAATCGTGTTAATGTTATAAAATAAAAGGAGCGATAAAAATATGTTAATATTTTCATATTTAACTCGTCATCCATTCCTTTTTATTACCTCCTTATAACTCCTCGATGTTTACTGTCCAAAAACTGCTTACAAATGTTACTGGCCGATCTTCTCCCATTCTTTATTTCCTTCCTTTACATCAGTTTTCGATGACCAGTTATGTATTTGACTATTTTTCCTCAGAATTTTTCATAAATGTTCAATAGGATTCACGTCTGGAGACTGAGGAAGCCAGTCGAGATAACCTACTTTCTTTTTTGTAAGTCAACTCTTTCTGACAAGTGATATATGGCGTTGAAAAATAGCGTCAGATTTCATTGATTCTGAAAAATAATTTGTCGATGGAAGGATTCGAGCCCTATCCTGTCCCGTGTATGTAGATTTAAGAGTTTATGCGGACGACAAATACAAACACGGATAATATGTAGTTTTGCGGCCACCAGGTTTTCAACAATTGAAAAACACTTATTTCGTACGTGTACTAATCAAGGTGAATATTATGCCCGTCAGCGTACCTGGATTAGGTGGTAATACAAGCTTTGTTAGCAATTTACCACGCCACACGACACAAACTTTCGACCAGTCAGAGATTATAAGGGTTGCCAAAAGAAAGGTGGCCGCAAAACTATATATTTATCAAAAACAGTTTTCCAACGTCTAATAAGGATAGACACCCCCAAGACCATCTCCTGGACCTCTCCTACATCTTTTTAAAAAAGTTGAACTTGGGGTTCCAAAAACCTGCAAAATAAAATGGAATTATTGAACATAACACATAGATAAACTATAAATCATTGAAAACACTTATTAGTAAAGAGCAGGCGCGGATATATGGGGGAACGCGGGGGCTTTACTCCTCTAGCTTTAACCTGAATGACATTTCGTATCCTAATAATTAATAATTTTTAATATTATTGGATAATATTATACTGTATAATATTGGGCTGGCAATATTGCACGATAAATAAATCCTAAATCCCCGCGACCCCCTCCCCCTTGTATCTGCGCCTGAAGAGGGTAATCATATTGCATGTTAAGACTTTGCTAATTAAATTGCACTATTATGCTCTTTTGTTCACTGCAATTTCATTTTTGCGATTAACCTCTGACAGTGAAGGCTTCTTTCTCGCATAACATCCTTTGGTCCTTCCTTATAAGTCTTCGTCTGAATAGAATTGCAGAAACAAGCGTTCCTGTTGTCTTTTGTAGGTTTTCTTCGATGAGCTATGAGAGACTGAGTTTTAATTTGTCTTCCCGACTATTATTTCTCTTTACCGACCACTCTAATGATTTCCGGCATGGCACTTAGGTTTTTTATAACATTTTAATGTGGTTCGAACAGGACATCTTAAATATCTTAATTGTTTTGCAAATGCAACCTGGAAAAACATTTGAGATCAGTGTAAATACTATTGAGTTTTTATCTTTGGTTAAATTTATTAGGTTGTTTTTTACCATTTTATACACTAATTCATCTACTTTTGCCACTAAAACTCACGTAATTTGAAGGACGATAATCATGAATGTAGAAAAGGCACCCAAACTGTCTTTTTCTGATGATATGGTCATCTTAAAACTAAGTAAAACTTATAGGTTTTGACAGCTAGTCATAAAATCCAGTATAAAACAAAATTTTATATGCAGTATCACTTGAGGTTAAGCATATATGAAGGAATTTTAAGGCTTTTTAAATACTTTTGACTGATATTTTGTGTATGTGTGTGTGTGTGTGTGTGTGTGTGTGTGGTGTGCGTGTAAGAAAGAGAGAGAGAGAAAGAGCCGTTGATCCTCTTTTCATTTATGATTTAATTTTTTTTCAGATTTTAATTGATCTATGCATTGATCTATGCAAAAACTGCCTCTTTCAGTGAACATGTTTACATCAATCATGTCGAGATAATCAAAATCATTCAGACAATTAGCACATTTTTTTCCTGAAAATGTGTCGTGAGTTTTTCATACGAACGAACCTTTAAATTATGAAGATTTTTGTCAAGAATTTTTTAATTGAGAATCATTGTAAGGTGATTAAAAAAAACAAAAAGAAAAATCCCTTAATTAATTAACTTAAATGGCTCGAGTAAACATTACATAACAAAGGATTCAATTGTTTACGCCGTTCTGCATTTTGAGATTAATAAAGAAAGTTCTTAGTTGGAACATTTTTAAAAAAAATTCATTGTTTCGAATTCTCAATCAGAAAGTATATCAGTAAAGAAAAGAGAAAGAATATTTGGATGGATGACCCTCCTAAGTGATGTAGCGACGTGTGGTTTGGATCGCAAGTAAGCTGTACAATAGCTCTTCCTTTCGTTGCATGACCTTTTGCTGTTATGAAAGAGGTTAAATAACCCCCAAAACACACACACACACACACACATATATATATATATATATATTATATATATATCTATATTATATGCACACACACACACACACACACACACACACACACACACTCTCTCTCTCCCACTATATTATATGTGTGCGCGTGGGTGTGGGTGTGGGTGTAAGAGAGAGAGAGAGCGCTAACTTATAATTTAGTAGATGTATCCTTTCGGAGAATATTCTCCCCGCACGGAAGCAGAATAAGAGGCGACGCAACATTTCGTTATAATGACTGTAATTTGCCCTGAAGAAGGGACACTAATTACACCGAAACACTTTTAACTTGCTTTTTATATTTCTGCCCTGCAATATTCTTATATGCAATACGTACACGTATATGTATATATATATATATATATATATATATATATATATATAGAGAGAGAGAGAGAGAGAGAGAGAGAGAGAGAGAGAGAGAATTTTTAGGTTATAAAATCCTAAAAAAGTAATTTTTTTTTGCATATTTTATCGCGACAATTTACAGCTAATAACCGAAACTGTCCCATTTGTGTCAAAATATTCCTAACTAAAACCAGTCCGGTGTTTACCTCATAATTTACATCTTTTCCTCTCTATTCGTTTTAAAGCATGAATCAGACACCTATAAAGAAGGGTCTAAATGTTCGTCCCCTTTTAGTTTCGATTACGAAGACCGCCGATTACCTTCTTTGACCCAATTACACTCAACCAACCATTCTGTCAACTTTAATTTTGATTTAAACAGTTTCAAGGCTTATTTCGTTGTCACGTCGCCACGCGCGCCGCTTCCCGATAGACTGGCGAAGTTAAGCAACGTTAGATCTGTCCAAAAGTTGGATGGGTGACCATCGTTTTCCTCCAGATGATGTAGTGATCCTTAGTTAAAACTTTGGGGGTGTTTAACGTCAGATGTAACGTCAGATGTAACCAAAATCATTTTTAAGTTTATTTCTCCAAGAACCATATTTAAGAATTCACTAATGTAAACATTGAATTAGAGTTTACCTTGCGGCCAAGGATGGTTAATTAATGATAATTAACTTAGATCAAAATAATAAATAATCAGTTGGAAGGGCCAGAAACTAACACAGAGCTCAGGCCAGACGAATGCGGCTCAGTGCACTACTAACTCTTGAATTTATTATTAACCGTTTCCCTATAAGCAAAGTAAAGACACTGAGGTCGGAGGTTCGAATCTCGATGGTGCTGGTAATAATATATAATACAGGAGTTTGGTTAATGTCTTCTACACCCCCCCAGCCCATGTCAGTTTCTGGCCCTTCTCACTAATTATAATTATTATCACAGACAGTTCACAGTCGGTGTTCTTCCCCTCAGTTGGCTCTTTCTCGAGAGGAAATTTTGGTATTATATATAACTGTATTGATATTAGTAATAGTAATAATAATGTTAACGATGGTAATAACAGAGGGGAGAGAGGTGAAAAAACTCAATGATATTTGCAGGAATGAGGACGAAGGGACTAAAGTGGACTGTAAAGATGTATATTTAAATCGCGATTGTAAAACAAAGAAAAAGTAAGGTATTAAAAGTTTGTCGGAATTAGACTTTGAGGTTGATTGGAAGACGTCGTCTTCTTTAAATTCTGTTCAGTTTGAGTTTACGAAGACATTTTTTTACCTTTTGAGACTACAGATATACTGTATTTCCCGGCGTATAACACGCACCCTAATTTTGAAGAGAAAATTATTTTGAAGAGAAAATTATTTTGAAGAGAAAATTTAAGAAAATAAAAATTTACGAAAACATATATCTCGTACCTCACTTCATATGTACAATTTTAACGAGTTAATTTTAACGCAGGGTGATTTTTGGAGTATTTTGGGGGAAAAAAGTGCGCGTTATACGCCGGGAAATACGGTATATTAAATATTATTATAAACGAAATACAGGCTTGCATACGGACAGTTTGCGATTGCGGATACTTGCGGTGTTTGGTCCAGTTTGTGTAGAGCAAGCCTAAGGTAGTACGAGTGTGACTGTGATTTGTGTTCCCTTTAGGAAGAAACATAAACCTGCGAGGCATCTTGCTCATGAAGAATCATGCACCAGGACTGATAATAACTAGGGGTGTCTGCAATACAAACTAACGAAAATTGCGATCAGTTTAATATGATTATGGATGTTCTTGGGACTAGACTAACACAGAGAATTGTTGCTTTCAGTGGTGATGAACTGCTTACGAAAACTTCGTCAGTACTGTGACCCCCTATTTGCTTGGTAACGCTGCTGCTGCGAGCTGCTCGTACGCTGAAATGGTCGTATGGGCGGAATGGTGCTCTGTGTGAAAAGATGTTTGATTCTTCATACTCCACTTAAACTGTGAATGCATCGATAATTATATATATATATATATATATATATATATATATATGTGTGTGTGTGTGTGTGTGTATATATATTGTGTGTGTGTGTGTGTGTGTGTGTGTGTGTGAATAATAGCAGATTCAAGAATATTTCTATTAACAATTCTTGAGTCTGCTATTATCCAACTTACAAATAACTTTTACATGAGTCAAGGTCTTTTTCCCACTTGATAGTGTTGTTTTGAATTCGTTCAGAACGGATTTAGACAAGAAAGACAGAGTGCTAAAACTTTGGTAATTTTCCCTTATAAATTTGTATGCTCCTCTTGCAATTTTTATTTTTCAATTTATTTTTATTTTTTATTTTTTTTTACCTATATATCATTCAGGCATTATCTATAAAATTGGTTGTAAACAATCCATTTTATCTTGTGTTGAATTCGTTCAGAATGGATTTAGACAAGAAGGGCAAAGTGCTAAAATTGGTAGTTTTCCTTACAAATTTGTATGCTCCTCCCACAATTTTTATTTCTATATTTACTATATATATATATATATATATATATATTTTTTTTTTTTTTTTGTGACCTATATATAGTCTCGAACTCTTTATTTACTTCAGTATTCCTGAGGATGTCATTAGATGAAAGCGCTTGAGCACCATTCTGTGTTTCCTTTGTACCTTCGTGGTTTTATTCATCATAAATATTTTTCACGTGTTACTTTCGTGAAATAATCTTCATATATAATATATATAATATATATATATATATATATATATATATATATATATATATATATATATATTATATATATATATATTAAATTAGGCAATTTATAAATTGACTGAAATTCTGGCAATGTGTCAAATTGGTGATACACACAAAACCTAACCTAACCCAACCTAACCTACTCTAACCTCGTTAGAGAAATTGGGAAATACTAGTGGGCATGCATATGCAGCATTACCAGAAAGGTTAGGTTAGGTTAGGTTTTGTGTATATCACAAATTGACACATTGCCTAAAACTACAGTCAATTTAGAAATTACCTCATTTTTAATATTGACTGTAACATATATATATATATATATATATATGTGTGTGTGTGTGTGTGTGTGTGTGTGTGTGTGTGTACATTTTAACTGCAAAGAACACAGTATAATTAATGTAAAGAACGACGCTTGTGTAGAAGAACGTTCCGCACAAGATGAGGAGGGAGAACGTTCTTCTACACAAGCGTCGTTCTTTATATATATATATATATATATATATATATATATATATATATATATATATATATATATATATATATATATATATATATATATATATATATACACGTTTTAATTTACTTCAGAATTTTAAATACAACGAATTCTGAAGCTTGGTACTTTTGTTACCATCACACGCAATTGATTTAACATTTTAATATTTATATTAACAAAAATTTATTAATTTACCCTTTAAAATCTCTAAAATAAAATGAATAAAATGAATAAAAATGAATAAAAATGAATGTGAACAAAAGAGATAAATAAAGAGATGAAACTAAAATTTGGTCAAATCTATTTTCGTTATCTTTTAAAAGGTTTATTTTATTAGATTAAAATCGCCTCCCATGTTTACCTGAAATATATTAAAGGTTGAAAAATGGGTGCTACTGCAGTATGCGGTCTACCTACGATTCGGCGGTCTACCTTTTAATTATAGCTTCTTATCTTGTTTACTAATTGTTTGTTTACATCCCATTGTCAATCGCCCTTGACGATTGGTTAGGTTTAGTCATGATATTTTCGTTAGTTTTAACGAAAATATCATGACTAAACCTAACCAATCGTCGGTAGACCGCATACTACAGTAGCACCGAAAAATGTGTGTGTAATGAAATAGGTAAAAATGTTGTATAACATGTTATGGAAATGTTGTAACAAAGCCTTCTTGCTTTTTACATACACAGCCACTCATTTTTACAGGGGGCTAACAAAAGTAAATAGACACCACTATGATTGTTCTCGAGATCGAATGACGCGCTTCATCAATGGAATGCCGAAACGTGTCGTGTGTCAACTTTTGCATAATGCAAAGGAGAAAGCAACACGGTTCTAAATATATTAATTCAATAACTCTGTTATTATTTATTGAGTTTTAATTTCAAATCAAAAACTATGGGGGGGGGGGTGAACTAACGGTGTCTATTTATTTTTGTCAACCCTCTGTATACTATATATATATATAATATATTTATATATATATATATATATATATATATATATATATATAATATATATATATATATAAAACAACTTCAAGATTTAGTTCCGAAGTCTAGTTATATACTTATTTAGTTATAATTTGCTTGTTAGTAATGCGCTTGCTTCAATGAATCAAATAGCATGAGGCGAATTGCTTTAAGTAGAGAGCGTAGTTAGCATATGAAATAATTTTAAACATTTATTAGTAAATATTAATATTCATTTACGGCAAGTAAGGAAGCTAATTTAAATGAATAGACAAAATAGTGGAATTGGGAGGACAGACGATTAAGGAAAGATATAATAGCCTATAAAGATACCAAAATGGACAGTCACAGCTAACTATACTTAGTAAATCAATTTAAGAAGGTAAGCTAAGCGATTCATTAAGTGCGAAAAGACATCTTGAAATCCAAATTGCTAACGAAGGTAATGTAAATGCTAAAAGTTCTATAATTACTCTACAGTGTGGCCACAAAATCCCTTTTTGATGAAATTACAGCATATCTTCATGTTACCCTTGTTTTTCATGCAAAAGGACTTTGTGGCTACCCTATAGTAAGAAGATTCGTTTAGGTTTTTGAAATTGCTGGATTCAGACCGTAATATCAAAGTTAACGATAATATAAAGGGAGAGTCTCAATTTTAGGCTAGTTCTTTGCACTGAGCTGTACTATGAAGACGTCACTTATTTCTTAGGCCACAAATATGTTTAATAACCTAGATGGGTTTTCACTGTTTACAGATATAACTGTTTATTGAGAAGAAGGTGCGCATAAAGATAAGTTATAATTTAGTTCAACTTTGGGTCCCCATATTCCTTACTCCAAACATTTAAGATAATTAAAACAAAATATTACACCGAGGGGATCACCTGAAGATCAGCGCCCTCAGCCTTCGTTAGTTAGCCTTATAAGGCTAACTAACGAAAATATCACGACCTAACCTAACCAATCGTTAGGGCAACTGTACGCCCTTCACGATTGGTTAGGTTAAGTCGTGATATTTTCGTTAGTTAGCCTTATAAGGCTAACTAACAAAGGCTGGGGGCCCTGATCTTCAGGTGATCCCACCGAGGATATGATAGATCCAAAAACACATACGTATCAGCATAAGTATAGTATTAGGACAGCCAATCAAAATAGTTTGTTCAGTACAGATTTGGGATTTTTTCCGGTCCTACTATAGTATGCGGTCTACCTACGATTGGTTAGGTTTAGTCATGATATTTTTGTTAAAACTAACGAAAATATCGTGACTAAACCTAACCAATCGTCAAAGGCGATTGACATTGGGATATAAACAAGCAATTAGTAAACAAGATAAGAAGCTATAATTTAAAGATAGACCGCCGAATCGTAGGTAGACCTCATACTATAGTAGTACCTCTTTTCCTTTATAGCACCCGCAATTTCTTCTTTCCAGTTAGGTCAACTGTACGCCCTCGACAATTAGTTAGGTTAAGTCGTGATATTTTCGTTAAAACTAACGAATATTTTAACGAAATACTAACGAATATTTGGATCACCTGAAGATCAGGGCCCCCATGTATTCTTGTTTTTTGCTTTACAGTACCAAATATAATAATACATTAAATTGAATGCCCGGTTAGGTCAACTGTACGCCCTTGACGATTGGTTAGGTTAAGTCGTAATATTTTCGTTAGTTTTAACGAAGATATCATTTGGTAATTGAGGCTGGGGGCCCTGATCTTCAGGTGATCTGAATATTTTAACGAAAATATCACGATAACAAAAACCCACTCTACTAGACAGTTTATTTCCACAACAGTTTCGATGCTCACTGGCATCCTCTTCGGTTGGATACAGAAAAACGAATGAACCAAAAACAAGAGGAAAACAGTCCAGGGACCATTAAGAAATTCGCACCTAGGTTAGATCCCGTTCTCCCGGCACCGGGAGGGCATTTTTATTAAAGGGTCCCACTTATAAGTACATTTGCACAAATTTAAAACTATCTTCTTGTTCTATACATACAGATTCTATTATTTTTTTTTTACATAATTATTACATTTATGTATTACATTTATTACATTTAATATTGCATTATTATTTATTACAGAAATTATAAATTTATTATTACATTTATTACATTTAATATTGCATTATTATTTATTACAGAAATTATAAATTTATTATTACATTTATTACATTTAATATTGCATTATTATTTATTACAGAAATTATAAATTTATTATTACATTTATTACATTTAATATTGCATTATTATTTATTACAGAAATTATAAATTTATTATTACATTTATTACATTTAATATTGCATTATTATTTATTACAGAAATTATAAATTTATTATTACATTTATTACATTTAATATTGCATTATTATTTATTACAGAAATTATAAATTTATTATTACATTTATTACATTTAATATTGCATTATTATTTATTACAGAAATTATAAATTTATTATTACATTTATTACATTTAATATTGCATTATTATTTATTACAGAAATTATAAATTTATTATTACATTTATTACATTTAATATTGCATTATTATTTATTACAGAAATTATAAATTTATTATTACATTTATTACATTTAATATTGCATTTTTTTATTACAGAAATTATAAATTTATTATTACATTTATTACATTTAATATTGCATTATTATTTATTACAGAAATTATAAATTTATTATTACATTTATTACATTTAATATTGCATTATTATTTATTACAGAAATTATAAATTTATTATTACATTTATTACATTTAATATTGCATTATTATTTATTACAGAAGTTATAAATTTATTATTACATTTAATATTGCATTATTATTTATTACAGAAATTATAAATTTATTATTACATTTATTACATTTAATATTGCATTATTATTTATTACAGAAATTATAAATTTATTATTACATTTATTACATTTAATATTGCATTATTATTTATTACAGAAATTATAAATTTATTATTACATTTATTACATTTAATATTGCATTATTATTTATTACAGAAATTATAAATTTATTATTACATTGTTGTTTATTATAGAGAACTTATAAACCGAAAAACAAATGAAAAAGGCGAGAAGGAAACAATCCAGAGACCATTAAAAATTCGCACCTAGGTTAGATCCTGTTCCCCTGACACCAGAAGGGCATTTTATTAAAGGGTCCCGCTATAAGTACATTCGCACAAATTAAAACTATTTTCTTGTTCTATACATACAGATTCTATTATTGTGACATAATTACTGCATTTATTATTACATTTACGTTTTTTAACATTTATTATAAGCGGGACCCTTTAATAAAAATGCCCTTCCGGTGTCGGGAGAACGGGATCTAACCTAGGTGCGAATTTCTTAATGAACCCCGGACTGTTTTCCTTCTAGTTTTTGGTTCATTCGTTTTTCTGTATCCACCCGAAGAGGATGCCAGTGGGCATCGAAACTGTTGTGGAAATAAACTCTGTTTATTAGAATGGGTTTTTATTATCATATTTTGACCTTCACGTAGAAAAGTGAATTTTTTTGCATTGAAAATATCACGACTTAACCTAACCGATTGTCAAGGACGTACAATTGACCTAACCCGGAAAGAAGAAACTGAGGGGGGGGTTATAAAGCAGCGTTCCTCAACCTACCTTTTTTGTACTGCGGATCCCTTATCAAAATCTTAATATTTTTGGGACCCTCTCCCCAAAAATTATCTTTTGCGTTAAGTAGCATATATGTAGACAAATTGAGGTATCCAGATTAGTATAGTTTTTTAGTCTTGATTTATACTTCAAAGTGGGAATAAAAATGTAATAATATTATTCTAACAAACCAAACAAAACCCATAAGCAACCTAAATTCTAAAACATATCTCACGAACCTATTTAAATAATTTCAATCGAACGACCGGGAAACACGTGGAAAAGGCGATAAAAGACTCACGAAAACACGAAAAAAATCGTTTCAACAAAGTTTGTTTTTTAAAGTTTCAAGTAACCGAAAAATGTTATTGGTTAGAGGTCAAAATTAGCCACCACAAAAAAAAGGGAAAAAAATTGTTTTACTGAATATAACCTATCAACTCACTGACCCCTTAAACACAACTTATGGACCCCTAGGGGTCCGCGGACCCCCTGTTGGGAACCGTTGTTATAAAGGAAAAGATTCCACATTTCAATATTACACCATCATTTTGATTTTCGAAATATAAACACCCTAATTCACATTAAAAATATGGAGGGACGGTAAATGGTAGAATCCTTTGTTAGCGATAATTCTAACAATTTTAACTTTAATGGCCTCCCACTTTTTATTTTATTGTAAATGATGAGGGGAGTCTAAGCAACCGAAAACGTTTTTTACAGTTTATTGCAATGAGTTTTTTTTAATATATATATATATATATATATATATATATATATATATACAGGGTGGGGCACGGGAACCAAGTGTTTTTGGAATAATCAGGAAAATGATATTTATTTTTGTAAAGAAAATATATTGGTAGAACAACATTCGTAAGAACATAGCATTTCATGTCATAATAATCATGTACCGAAAATTATATCTGGCATATGATGTCCTTGGCCGTCGACGCATTGTTGAAGGCGTTTACGAAAATTGGCCTCCACTCTTCCCAGCAGGTCTCTGTTGATTTGGATGATTTGTTGACGGATCGCTTCCTTCAATGCATCTAATGTACGGGGCTTGTCCTCGTAGACACGTGACTTGAGGTACCCCCATAGAAAGAAGTCACATGTGGACAAGTCAGGGGCCCTAGAGGGCCATGCAATGTCACCAAATCTCGAAATGAGATGGTTGGGAAACAGGGGGCGAAGAACAGCCATTGACGCTCTGGCGGTGTGTGGCGTGGCCCCATCTTGCTGAAACCACAAATGTCGACGAGCAATACGCCTTCTTCGTAACTCAGGGATGAAAAGGTGTTCACCATCTCAATGTAACGCCCAGATGTTATGGTAACGGTAACCCCACTTTGTTCGAAGAAATAGGGACCGATGACGCCAAACTTTCCTACCGCGCACCAAACTGTAACCTTAGGGCTATGCAGCGGTTTTTTCATGGAGTTTGTCGCGGATTTTCAGCAGCCCAATACCGACAGTTTTGATTGTTGACGGCCCCATTAAGGTGGAAATGGGCTTCATCACTCATTACCACCATCATGTTTTCATTCTGCTCATAAAGTGCAAGCATTTCCTGTGCAAATTTCAGTCGTTGGGGGCAATCGTTACATTCAATTCCTGCACCATCGCTAACTTGTATGGGTGAAAATGTAATTCTTCATGCAAAATCCGTCTAACAGTACGATTGCTGATTCCGAGTGCAGCTGAATGTCTCCGAGCAGAGCGGCCTGGGCTTTGCAACATCGCTTGTCTGACCCTTTCAACGTTCTCTGGAGTACGCACAGTGCGTTGCGGCCCCTTCGGTTTTGTTTTCATTATTGAGCCTCCTGTTCGAAGATTGTTAACCCAACGTAAGATTGTGTCACGAGCGGGAACAGAGTCATTTCGATGAATGTTGAATCTGCGGCGAAACGCACGCTGAACTGCTGTCACTGACTCGCCACTCCTAACAAAATGATCATACGCGAACATGCGGTGTTCTAACGTCCACTGCTCCATGATGGCACCTGAAAGATAAAGGTGAGTGTTAGTTAAAGTTAAATGCTATGAACCCAGGAATGGAATGCTACCTACCGCACGCCCCTCCCATTCCTAATGGCCGATTACTAGCTATTCAAAAAACACTTGATTCCGTGCCCCACCCTGTATATATATATATTAGTGTTGTTTTGTCCTTATACAAGTTACTTGTTACACCTCAAAAATAAATTGTTGTTTTACAACACTTTCTATTCACCATAAAGATGTTGTTTTGTTTTTATTACAGGGATAACAAAAATATTTTGTTATTTTGATTCTGGTTGAATGAAATTAATAAAATTTTCATTTGAACAAATATGTTTCTTCAAACTTAATATATTATGTTTTCAATACCGCAGTACATATGTTTTGTGATAACAAAATAAGGAAAACAAAAATTCGTTATTGCGAATTTTACCAGGAAGTTTTGTAACTTCAAAATTGGAGCAAGTATTGTTTACGTCCCCCTGTGGTGCCTAGTGTAGTTTACGTTCCCCTACATTATCCTAGTGTAGTTTGCGTTCCCCAACTTTGTCCGCGTATACCTAATCAAATAAAACGTTAAAACTAACGAAAATATTCCTCATTTCACGGAGGTCAAGCTTGTTGTTCCTCCTCTTCAGTTGGCCTGGTGAAGTAAAGAGTTGGTTTCTTGTGCTCTTTACTTCACATAGCCAGGTACGCCAGGTTTATCTGGAATTGTTCTGAGCCAGGTGTCTAGTCTTCTTTTAAATATATCCACCGCTACACCACTCGTGTTTCCTATCACAACTAATGTCGTATTTTTTATATGGGGATGTTAAGACTGAGCAATACTCGAACTTGGGTATGATCAGCGTTTTCAACAGAGGAATCATTATATTCCTATCCTTTCCTTTAAAGGTTCTCAGGGTCTATCTAATTATTCTTTTTGCTCTGTTTACTGCTATCGTATTTTGTATTTCAAATTTCACATCATTAATCATTACAACTCCTAAATCTTTTGCTTTAGAGTTTTTCTGAATTTCCTGTCCATTTGGGATATAGTATTCCGTGGATTTAGGTCCTCCCTTCTTCCGTACCTTAACAATTGAAATTTCTCGGTGTTAAATTTCATATTGTTGTAGATTCTGTTCATGTCTGTTTGTAGAGGTTCTAGATCCTCTGGGATCCTCTGGGTTTCTTATTTTTCTACTAATTTGTGTGTCATCGACAAAGGATTATTATAACATATACCTCTATACAGTGGTGGGCACCGTTAACCAAAAAGTTAACTTCGATAACGATAATCCGTTAACCCCAATTTTTAACTCCGATAACGATAATCCGATAATTTTACTACAAAGTTAACGGAAGTTAACGATAATCCGTTAACGATAACTATTTCTTTACTAACATTTAAAAAAATCAAGGAAAAAAGCTTTAAAACCCATAGAAAATGTTTATTTATGCAAAATCCAACAATAAATAGGTATTTAACTGTATTTTTATCAAGTTTTGCAACTTTTTTGCTTAATAACTTTTTTTTTTATTTTTAATAAAAAATGTACTGATTACATGTTTTGAAACCCTTGTAACCACTAACCATTAACTAAATTTTAATTTACCAGAGAATTATTATGACGGGAACTGAAAGGTAAAATTAAATTTTAGGCACATTTATTAAAGACTATGACACAATGTGCTGGTTGCCCTTCAGAAAGACCAACTTCTCAAAGTTAGGCCCAACTGCCAGTCTTGACCTCTTGGGCCTCAGGATGTCCTTGCCGAGAGAGAAGAGCCGTTCCACTGCGGCAGGGGACGGAATTGGCGTATTGTACTTCAGGAAGAGGTTGATGAAGATCTGCTCCCCCATGAAGTCAGAGTCGGCCATGTCTACCTTCCCATCAGTGTCCAGCCAAGTGTCGACAAGTCTCTTGGCCTTCTGCTTGACACTGGTGCTTGAGCCACCGGCCGTCCACCCAGCGAAGAGGTCGTCAGGCATGCTGCTGTCGCTAGAGCTGGTGGTGCTGTGTTATTTAATTCGACAACAATATTACAATCAGTGAATAAAAACTATTATTCAAATTTTACATACTATATATACTTTTTTAGAGATTTACTAACGCAGTGTAAAAATACTTATTCATTAGTCATTACTATAAATAAATTTTTCTCAACCGTACATTTTACCATACGTATCTCCATACGTATTAATATATATATATAATATTATAGGACTTTTACTAACGTTAAAAGAACCTTCTTACCTTCAATAAAAAGCGCACAACCTCCCCTTGCGAGATCTGGAAGCAGACTGAAGTTATGGCGGTTTGAATTCATTCGCGGAGCGGTGATCTTCCGTGAATGACTCCTCGCAGTTAACGTGTTAACGGACTTTAACAGACTAAATATCGAGTTATCGGAAGTTAACTGGTCCGATAACGATAAATGGAAATTAACTTCCGTTAATAGTCCGTTAAAAAAAGTTAACTTCGTTAATTAACTGTTATCGGGTTAACGCTTTAGTGCCCAACACTGCCTCTATATTAGTTAGCATGAGTGTGAATAGTAATGAAGCAAATACTGCTCCTCGTGGTACTGAGCTAAAGACTTTTGACTCTGATGAAGATATTCCTTGAACTGAAACGACTTGCTGCCGCTCATTAAGGAAATTATATATCTATTTTCCTAATTTTCTTGTTATTCCCATATATTTCAGTTTTATGTGCTATGATTCCATGGTCACACTTGTCGAACACCTTGACAAAGTCTGTATATATCGCATCATTATTGATGCAATCGAAAACAATGTTATTATAGTGTTCCATTAGTTGTGATAGGCATGATCTGCCTGACCGGAATCCATGTTGGTTATCATTTAATTTTTTCTGAGTTTCCAAAAAGTCATGGACTTTTTCTCTAACTATTCTTTCAAATATCTTAATGAAATTATGAGCGACACTGACCCATAGTTTTTAGCTTCGGATCGATCTCCTCCTTTATATATTGGAACTATGTTCGCTCTTTTCAGGATGTTCTGTATTTCTCCCGTGTCTAGTGATCGTCTCCATATCCAATATCCTACTTAGTGTAGGCCTAATTTGGAGCTTGCAAATCAGACAGAGAGGATTCAGCAACGAAGCTCATTCCACCCCTACGTAATAGAATACCTAAAACTATTTGAAGATCGGTCCAGAGTTCAACATGCATACGTTCGAAACTACTGTAGGTGTCTTAGCTGAAAGTTACTGTAAATTAAGCTGTCAAAATGTTAAATCAACTTGCTAACGTAAATTAGGGATTTTTTTCTTTATATGATGAACATTACTCCTAATTTTAAAGCCGTTATTTTTTGTAAACAATTTCAAATGAACTTAGCGAAAGTTTTTTCTCATATACTCGTAAATCAGTTTATCGAAAAGTGAACTAATTTCCCCGTTACGATCGTATTGGTAGTCTAGAGGTGGAAAAAGTGCATCACTACTCGCGTATTCTTGTACTCGAGTACGGGTTTTTGCTGTACTCGTTTTCAATGCAATGCGTTCATATGGTCTAATACGTTTTGCTTATGCAAACAGCCAAGCACCAGTTAAAGTTTGAAACCACACTCTTACACGCGTACTCGTACTCGAACACTAATAAAACCGTACTCGTGCTCGTACTCAAGCACTAAAAAGGTATACTTGTACGCGTACTCGACCACTCAAAAAATATTGTACTCGTACTCGTCCAACTCCATAATTTTGGTATTCTTTCCACCTCTATCAGCGACCCACTGTAATCGTTATGTCAGCGACCCACTCTAATCGTAATCACAGATTTTTCAAAACAGTACTCCTTCCACCTCTAAAATTTGACACTTTCCTACTCGATTTCATTCCCATTTTATTCTTTGTCCATGAGTGAGAAATCTGCGAAAGAGAATCTCAAAAGTGGTATTTCCACGGCTTTCCATCTTTTGTTCAGGTTAGATTAGATTAGATAGGTTAAGGGTAGATAAGGCTAATGTTTGATTAGATTAGGTTTGGTTAATATTTCCCAACCTATATGATCGAACTTAACCTTTCTCATATCACTCCTTTACCAAGAGTGCGAATGGGAGTGACGTTTTTTCTCAAATCAAAAAACTTTTTCTCCAAATCTGGATTTCTTACGTGGTGATTCTCACTAACCGACGGCGGATGGGAATGAGAACGACATTGATTGGGAAGTAGTCGGTCATATCTAGTAGTTTGGTACGTATGTTTAAGAATAAGTTAAAGAGACATTTTGAAAGTAGAAAAGTGTTTTAATTTTGTATTTTTTGTATTCTTTTTCATTTCACCTCTTTGGTTGTAATTGCATTAAAGAGTGGATAGGCTGGGGGTGCTAGTTAAGATATGATGAGGAGTAGGTCAGTGTTCCTTTTGCAGTAAATGTACTAGGAGGCAGTGGTCAGGTCTGGTTAAGAGCACCGAGAGCTACTAAATGATACCCTATTTGTAGAGACAGGAAGTTTGACGAAAGCGTGAATTAAAACTTCCGAAGAGCTATTTAAATTTAAATGAAACCTACTCTGTAAATTATTTAGCTTTAGTTTTGGAAACACAGTGGAAGAGACGCCCTTTTTGTCCATAAAAGTACAGTAGAAAGAGTTTGCAACCAGGTCTGGTTTCAGAATCCTGTGAATTGTCACTATGAGAACTCGCACACGAGAACTTCGCAAACGGCGAAGAAGTATGTAAATGAGAGTTCTACGGATCTACAGAAGCTAAGGCTAACAAAGACCCTAAGGTCCACTCTAAGGTTAGCCCGAGAGAAAGGAGAGAGGAGGGGGTTAAAAGAGGAGAATAAGGGGTTAAGTAAGTAGCAAAACCTATCATTCTTGGGTTAAAATTCATTCAGAAAAAGAGAAAGAAAGACTCCCCATCATCATCCGCCGGCCACTGCCGACAAGACGGAAAGGGTTGATGTTTCATTTTGCTCTTGAATATGGGAGGTACTGGTTGCATCTGGTAGCATCGTTCTTAGATGATTTTATATATATATATATATATATATATATAACGTAAAGAACGACGCTTGTATAGAAGAACGTTCCGCGCAAGATGAGGAGGGAGAACGAACAAATGAAAAAATGAGGTAACCACCCGGGAATCGAACCCGGGATCTTCCGATTGCCGGTCAGATATGATAACCATCCATTACACCATGGGCCTCACTCAATCAGAGGCCGTAATTCTCCTACATACGCGCAGAAACCAATCCCTTGAGGGGGCACCTCCCGCATGCCGCACATATATACATTTCAACTGCAAACAACACACAGTTCTTTACGTTAATTATACTGTGTGTTGTTTGCAGTTGAAATGTGTATATATATATATACCTGTTAACCTGTAGACTGTAGGCCCTATAACAACGTAATTACTTGAATAAAAATGTTGTTTGATTGATTGAGGAATCACCAAAAGTAAATGTCATTAATAAAGGAGATTAATAACGTTCGTAGTTTCTAGTTTAATTAACAAAACAAATAAATGATAAATATTACAAATGTTTCATTAATTGTACAGTAAAAAGAGTGCAGGAATTGTTGAGGATGACATTGATTACAAAAGGACAAATGACAATTACATTAGATTATTAACTGAATTGTGATTGCGCACACGAGTTCTCACTTCTTTAAGTTAAGGAGTGAATAGAGGCCAACGCGGAGGGTGGCATCTTGGACAAGTGCCTGTGGACTGAGATTTCGAAGGAGGATTTTTCTCGGAATCGAAACGAGGTAGCGTGAGCTGGATGCCTCGAGGGTATGTTGTGACGTCTTGTCGCCATGGAAACGTTCTCAAAAAGCTGTCTTCACTGTTTGAGGCAGGAGATGAAAACTCGAAGGAATGCCTCAAGCGCGCGATCTCACCAAATACCACTCGATATGCACTTGAGAAAAATTGTATGCCCATATAAAGAATATCTGAAATGTGTCGTGTCAATATACTATATATATATATATATATATATATCTGTGTGTGTGTGTGTGTGTGTGTGTGTGTGTAATGCATAATTAAATCAGAAAGTTGGATCAGTATGCTTATTATTTATCATTAAATACACTTCTCACACAAAATAAAAATTGTGTATTAGAAAGTAAATTTCTCTTATTTGAACTTGAAAATAATCAAGGAACTCTTTGGCACTTTGGCACTCGAAGAAAAGGCCTTTTTCGATATATCTATAAACATGTTAACTCTGCAAGTTCTCCAAGCTTTTTAACATAAAAATATTCAATATTTTTGAAGTTAAAATGCAAGTAAATTTTATTATATGAGAAAGGAAGGTATTTTTCAGTACTAGACAGTTTTTCGTATCGATGACTTGATGATAAAAGAATATTTATTTCAAAAGAATATTTTGAGGGCCAAATATTTTGTTTTATATATACAGTATATAATGCTATATATATACTGTATATTCTTTTTTTTTAGTGCATTTCATTATATTTTTAATGTGATTATATAAATTATTATTAGTATTATTATTATTATTATTATTATTATTATTAGGCGAATATTTTTTAGTACTTTGTTTCAAATAAATAAGTAGCCACGGGTACGTTCAATTTGGCTTTTGCACAGTGCTGCCTCATTTTTCAGATAATTACACTGTAAATGGTAGTAAACGTTGTTTATATATACAGTATATGAAACGTCTACTCCACATTCATAATGAGTTCAGCATTCTGAAATAAATAATAGCTATTTTGATATATTTAATTAATAGATATTTCAAATATCTGAAAATGTCATATATATATATATATGATGAATAAAACCACGAAGGAAAAAGAAACACAAAGGGGTGCTCAAGCGCTTTCGTCTAATGACATCCTCAGGAGTGTTCCTGAGGATGTCATTAGACGAAAGCGCTTGAGCACCCCTTTGTGTTTCTTTTTCCTTCGTGGTTTTATTCATCATAAATACTTTTCACGTGTCACTTTCGTGAAAAATTTTTCATATATATATTATATAATATATATATATATATATATAAGTATATATATATATATATATATATATGTATGTATGTATGTATGTATGTATATACTGTACAGGGTGTCCTGAATTTCTTGTTACACCTATGTAAATGTTACTCCAGTGTTTTGTAACTATGATAATGAAAGTATATAGTGGAAAACACTGTGAGACATTTTATTTTATACAGAATTATACAACATTGTAGTTTATACATAGTTATACGCAAGTTTATCGTGTATCCAATGGATCTGTATGCAAACCATCGTTCTCACTGCACAGAATGATTTTACGCCAGGTTCAGTGTGTTATGCTCCTCAGCATTTTAGGTGTTACGAGTTTAAAAACATCCTTTACGGCTTCCTTTAGTCCGTCATTGGAATCATACGTTTTTGAGAAAACTTTCCTTTATAAATTCCCATAATGCATTGTCACAACTCGAGAGATCTGGGCTTCTCGTAGGCCATTTTTAATGTTGCAGACCAGTCCATCGATCAGGAAACACCTCATTTAAATATTCACGAACCCTCAAGGAATAGTGGGGAGGTGCTCCATCCTGTTGGAACCAAACATCATTTAATATTCCGAGATTATACATAGCTGTAACAAGACTTTCGGGACACACCTTATATAATTAATAATAGATTTGAATTGAATGGTATTGTATTGTGAAGCAGTTTAATGAATGAAGTACATTGGTTGCAACTGTAGATTAAATGATTAACGAAAATATGGCGCGCGATTAAATTAATTTTGATTAAGATGTTAAGTTGAATGACACAAAGCCAAAGACGGCCTGTTACGACGTCATTACATGATGGAAATTTACGTGTCACTGAGGTGGCAAGTTGAACTACGATGTTTCGAGCGTTCCTTCTAGCGAGTTAAAAGAGGTGTGTCGTTGTCTTCTTCGAAAGGGGAGGGAAACAAAAGGTTTCTTCGCGAAGGCGTGAAAAACATGTAAGTACCTGCAGGTGTCTGCTGCAGAAGTAAAGCGTGTCCCTATATACGAGTATAAACAGAAAGAGTATAAGTATTAAAGAATAGTACTAAAACCAATGCGTTCTGATGGCCGAGTGAGTAACGTGGCGGCTCGCAAAATTTGAATCTTTGGCAACATCAGTTCGAACCCCACCGAAATAATGTAAATTTATTTCTAATGTATTTAATCTTAAAACTTGAGTTCCTGCCAGTATGTTGTTCTTGATTAACATAAAAATAATATGCATATAATTACACTTGGTGAATAAACTGAAATGGAATTTAATTGACATTTCTTCTAATAGACGGCGTCACCCACTTCGATTAAATTATTTTCAAGGAATCAGCTCATGAGAGGTATTTCATCACGCATCAAAGTTTGATGAAAATATTATCAACTGAGAGCGCTTGCTCGATGAAAGAATTTTCAACACCTAGATGGAAATTCCAGTCTCAGTGATAAGAGCCCCCGAACTCGGGATGTTGTAACAAGTAAAACACACTGTACGTTGCGTGAAAAATCTCAGGAAAAGCAGCTCAATTCCGTTTAAGGTAAAAATGCGCCTCGGTGGTGTATGTAGTGGTTAGCGTCGCTGACTACAAATCCTCGGCTCCGGGATCGAGACCCGGTGACGGCAGTCGGCGGGCAGCAAAGCAAAAACCCAGCAGCTGTTCATCCTTCCACATAATAAAGAAAGTGGTTGGTAGATAAATGGGTACCCTGGGTGGACTAGTGGTTAAGACGCTGGGCTGCTGGTGGGCGTGGTTCGGATTCCACGTTAAACTGTAAGTCTAAGGTGGAGTGAAAAGCTTAACCTTCGTCAGAATGAACAATTCTGGCGGAAGCTTACCAAAGGTTTATTTCTGTATATTTATAATGTGCATAAATGAAATTTATATGAGTTAACCCTTTCAAGCCTACTTTTGCAAAATGCACATACATTACTTTTTTCTTATTGTTTTAGCTTGATCCCAACAGATTGAGAGGATTGTGAAAAAATGTTGATTAAAAATTCAGAAAAATAATTACATGTTTTGGTAATTCGAAAATGAACATAATTCATGTTTAATTTTAAAAAAATTTGGTTTAACAAATATTCATAGATTTTGCTTTATCAAGTATTTTTTTTTTTACTCCAGTAAATTACTAACAAAAAAATTCATTTTACAACACGAAGCAAAAATATGAATGTCTTAAAAAAAACTTCTGTTGAAACTTTATTTTTGTTCGAGTCAACAAAATATTTTTCTCTGTATACTCTAAATTCGAGGTTGTTTTTAATGTTATTTCAAACTTTTCTCCTAAATGTGCCTTCTCTTTCTCCAAATTTACTTTCAATAAATCTGTCAAATGCATTCGCTGTATCTACCATTCACCGAATGCCTTGACGACACCCAGTTTCTTTGACACTCTTTCGGACTATATTAATTAACTAATTTCACACTACTCTGTTGGAATTGTAGCACTGGAGAACTTCAGCCTTCATAACACGGAGAGACTGACATTCTCTGCTCACATTGCATCATGAGTTCATGACCCTGTCGGTGCTGCGGAAGAATTGTTTGCTGTCTCACATAACCCTTCATTTCGCAATTTGTCAACAAACCAACTCAGTCATAGATAACAGTAATTATAATAGCTTTGTTCTCGTTCCCTTTTAAACCAACTATTCCGAATCTACACTATGTATGTTTCATCTGTTGCAGCGTTTCCCAAACTATGAGTAAATTACCCATTGGGGTAATTTGGTTTTTCCAGTGGGGTAATTTGGTACGCTGCAAGTACTTCTAAAGTACAGAAAGTGCATAAATAAACGATATGGCAACACTGATACTTCCTTTATGTGGGGTACAGGTAGGGTGGGGGTCATTATGAGGGTATCCATGGGAAAATGGGGTAATGACTCAAAAAGTTTGGGAACCACTGATCTATTGGCACGTCTTATCACTATATTTTTAATTTTACAGTAAAGTAGTCAGTTGTCGACAAACCAAAATATTTTAACATGAAGCACCAACTGATGTTCGACAAAATACCAATTAAATTCCTATTCAGTGAACCTTTAATTATAATATTCATATGTTAATCTACAATAACTTCATTAGTAGTTAACTACGACTTAACACTAACTATAACATGAATTTTCGGTCTTACTTGGGTGTAAAATGTTCATGAGTGTGTGTGCCTTACCATTAGTCCCAATCTTGACTCCTTCCGTCACTTCAGTAACCAAAATAGCATCAGAAAATCTTCGTCTACTTCACAGGGCCAAGCTTTCCTTTACTGATGAGTGGATGTAGATAACCACAATTTATAAAAGCCACGCGTGCTCTCAGATAACGTATTGCTCTCACCTATGGATTGAATATGGCGGGGTTTCACTCAGTTAAACCAGTCAAACCAAAATATAAAGCAATAAAAACAATAAACAATAGTTCCATTACCAAGAGTTCCATTACCAACAGTTCCATTACCAACAAATTTCCCTCTCTACAATAACGTAGAAACATTTCATTACTCACGTTTTTATAAATATCTTCATGGCAAATATTTAGAAGAATTTCACACTATTTTCCGCCCCTTTGCACCTATCCGAGATTTACAAGCGCGCATGCTATACCTGTCACTCCATTGCCGTAACACTTCCTTTCAAAATTCGCTCATACCCTGAACAGCTACCTTGTGGAATTCTCTTCTAGAGTTTTTCAACCGCATACAACCTTCCTAAATGTAAAACTTACTTTTAATAATTTATCCTCCTCAGACCTGAAAACTCTATAAACTGTAGACTCCCTCTCTATAGACTGTAGACTCCCTATAGACTGTAGACTCTGCACTATTTATTTATTTTAAAAATTCTCTCAAACCATATTTACATTGAGATGAAAAACTTAATTTATTCATTGACAAAATCGGACAAAATTAAAAAAAAAACTTATCAAAAAAACGGTATCTAAAAATACTGTTTAATTGCTCGGGATGTAAACAAATCAATATTAATTAGTGAAGTTTCCACTTTTATTTTCTTTTTATAATTTTTTTTCATTTTCGGAGAAAGCTTTTTTTGGTTTTTAACCTTTCGGAAAATTCGAACTATGAATTAATTCGGATAATGAGTTTCAAATAATGATGCACCGAGTTACAATTACGTTCGTTCCCTGAGGGAAATTTTTAAAATGATGCTCTAATCAACGAGAGGAAAATTATGAACACTGAATTTTGCTCCATTTTATCGAAGGACGTAACTATATAATATATATATATATATATATATATATATATATATATATATTAGTGATGTAGCGGATGTCATTTTTTCACATCCGCGGATGCGGATGCGGATGAGGATGTTTGATTTCAACATCCGCAGATGCGGATGCGGATGTCTACATTTTCGTTATTTTTTAGGATATATTCGAGATTTGTTGTGTTTAACGTATATAATAAGTTATTATATAGAGAGAGATGTAGCTATAATGTAGTATAATTGATTAATTGTACAATAATTGCTGTACTTTTTCTCTGAACATATAAAATAATATCAAGCATCTAACTAATATAGAAATCAATTAGTGAATTCGTCTGCAAATAAATTCGTTATATTTTTTGTTGAGTTTCAGCTACAATTAGAAACCATAATTGTGTTACCAGGATGTGGGACGTGAATCCAACTCAAATGCACCCCACCGACCTCTTTCCCCAACCTCCACCCTTATAGAAAGAGATCTTTAATTAGCTTGATAACTATTTATTTAAGTTTAAAGTTTTATTAGGCATATTTATAAATGAGTAATTAAAATAAAGTAAACTAAGATGTTCATCGTTTTAATGTTCAAACTTAATTATAGGAAGGTTTGCTTAAGGAACATTAATTTTTCTGCCTTTTCTGCTGCCAGTCTGTTTCTCTTTTCATCATATATTAATCCAGCACTGCTAAATAATCTCTTGTTTGGTACGTTTGTTGGAGGACATGCTAAATTGTTTCCTTGCAAGTTTACTCAAGTATGGATAGATATTCTGCGTATTTTTCCACCAACTAATAGGATTGTCACATGCAGCCAGGCGTTTTTCTTGGTGATAGCTCTCGATCATTTTTACTACATCTTTTGACATCGCGTAGGTCTCGTCATTGCTGCTTGACTCAAGAAACTGAGAGACAGATTCTGTGATAGATTTGCTTGTTGAAGGTGTTGGTTCTATCACTGAAACTTTTATTCTTTTGGTGGGTGGCGAAGCGACAGATTCAAGAGATTGAAGCTCTTCAACTGCTTTGCCAAGTGATGATTTAACTCGTTCTAATGTACTAGGAAAATAACTTAGCTCTGTAACGTGGATCTAAGTAGGTTGTAAGAGAGTAACTTCATACAAGAACAGCCTCTCGTCTTGTCGCTTGCATCACTTTTGCGCACAATGAACTAGTTCTATTAATATAGTAGAATTTGATAATTTCCGCTTATTAATGACATTTTATCTCAACGGTCCACATCCGCACGACATCCGCAGTCCAAAGTGCGGATACGGGTGCGGATGCGGATGCGATAAAATGTGCGGATGTTATGCGGAGCGGATGCGGATGTGACCTACATCACTAATATATATATATATATATATATATATAATATATATATATATATATATACTGTACAGGGGTGCGGATAAGTCGGTTTATCGAGAATAATGGAATCACCTTGTAAAGAATAATATTTATTATTTACTACAGAAATTATTCAAAGTGTCCTCCATCATGTTCAATACACTTTGCATCTTTGAACCACTGAACAACAAATATGGCAGCACAGTTCTTTGTTATTATTCAACGTCTCGAACTCTTGGCGTATCAAAGTCATCGTGTGATCGAAGTCCGAGGTTTCTGGCCGTTGACTATCTTTGATTATACCCCACATTGCCAATCCTTTGTGTGTGTGTGTATATATATATATATATATGTGTGTGTGTGTGTGTGTGTGTGTGTGTGTGTGTGTGTGTGTGTGTGTGTGTGTGTGGCTAAAAGAAATGTAAACCACACTATGACAGGTAAAATATTATCTTAATAGCTCAGTCAATATCACTGTTTCCCCTGTAAGTTAGTCACTGAGGTCGGTGGATTGTCTCCCGATGGTGGCTGGTAATAATAATAATAATGCAGGAGGTAGCGTAATGGGCTATATTAGTTAACTTGAGCGTTGTGCAAGTTTCTTGCTCTCCTGACTGATTATTTTTTATTATTACCAGCACCATCAGAGTTGAACCCAAGATTTCAGTGTCTACACCTCGCTTTTCGGAAAACGTGTTACCCATTGGACTCGTAGTGGTGGTGGTGTCCCCGAAGATAATTGGAAATTACGTTTTAGTTACTGTTAAAAAACGCTACAAATATTTATATACAAAAAATGTTTGAATGAATAGACGTATAATTAAATTACTTTCTGTGTAGTGTTACAAATACTATTGGCAAAGACTATTGGCAAAGACTATTGAAAGGAGTTTAAAGCGCAGTCAAATATTACTGAAAGTAAAATCACTTTATTTTATGTAAAGTGTCATCGTTCAGCGTGGGTTAATTTAAAAATTTATGCAATCTACAGAGAGACTCCAAAATACGAGGGTCAGTTGGTTGGTTATTATTGACGCTGGTGATAATTTTAAAAGAGGAAGGTCGATGGGGGAGTTTGAGATGTGGCAAATGTTCTCATATTCATGACCTTGAAAGCTTAATTCAGGAAGGTACAGTTAGGGATCCACAGTGTTTGTCTGTCGTATGGCGGTATGTGCTAACGGTGTAGTGTTGTTAAACAGCAGTTGCGCATTAAAGAGTAAACCACTAGTTTTTCGGTTATTATTGAATGTTTCACCAACAGTTTCATAACTTTTTTTCGGTTCATTTGCGCAAGATATTAATTTCAGTGTGATGAAACATTCAATAATTACCCTCCACCCCGGTTAGCACACGCAATCGGAGAACACACGGGTTAAGGTTAAGTTAGGTTAGGTTAGGTTATATATATTTAGTGTTTGGTTCATATATGACCTTCATTACTAGCGAAAATGAACCAAACATAGGAAAAACTTTCGTCATCTGCGCAAGATATGAAGGGCATATTTGAAGAACACACCAAAATACATTAGAAAAATGTATTTTGGATATTAATTTCAGCAGTGTTGGTGAAACATTCAAATAATTACCAGTTTTTCTTTATGGATGAAATAGAATTTGATGTCGTGCATATTTGTAAATATGAAACAAATTTTAATTTTAGGGCAAAAGGAGATAAGAAGAGATATAAGGTTCTGTCTGAAATTTGAGATATTAAATTAGAGGAAGTTGAACGAGCGGTACGCAAGATAAAAAGAACAAAGTCGACAGCAAATTATGAGAAATGTAATGAAATTATGAAATGATTAAATGATGCGTGGGGTGGGTGGGTAGAATAGTGTTTGAGTAGTTGTTTAGAAAATTATTAAAAAAAGCGTGGAAAATTGAAAGTATATCTAGTGACTGTATGAGAGCTGTAATTGTGGCACTATATAAAAAAAGGTGGAAGAAGTGAATGTAAATATTACATACTTGTAAGTCTTTCTTCTGCTAGAAAAAGTACCAAGAAGATTGTTGACAGAGTAAAAAAAATTGTAAATCCGTTAGTTGAAGATGAACAAGAGTGCCTTAAGGAAGGCAAAGGACAATACAGTACTTGGAATGAAGGAAATGATTGGGTCTAGATTCAGCATGATAGGTTTATATGAAGGTGTATAGTATAAACACTAATGTATATATGGTTGTGAGATGCTGTCTGACATGATAGTTGCACGCAAAATTGAGCAGTTGAGATCAATAATATAATTTAAGATTGACCCTCTGAGAAATGAGGATGCTCGTGAAAGATGTGAGTGAAAAAGTTATTGGAGATGAGCAGTGGCGGCTCGTCGGGTAGGCACTGCGGAACTGCGTACCCTAAATTTTATTTACAATTGAAATAATCAAGAACAATATAAGGATGAGCTCACTGAATAACTTTTCAATAACTTTTGAAACTTTTTATTCATTGCTCAATGCCATCTTTTATTTCAGTAATTATTTCAACCCTTCTTAGAGACAAGCACCCCTAGAATTTTTAGTCACGAGCCGCCACTGGTCAGATGAGAAAGGAGGATGTATGCTACGTTGGTATAGTCACATGGAGAATGAATAGAATTGGGATAATTGATTAAAAGGTGTATAATATCGACTACAAAGATGTGACAATTAGAGAAAAAGCGCGTGGAAAATGATAAATAAAGTAGGGTTGATATAAATGCGACAGAAGAATGAACAGTGAGAAAGGGAGACGTTTTATGAGGTGTGTAAAGGGAGACGTTAGTCTCACCTGACGACCATTTACTAGATGTATAACCCCTAACCTTTTCAAGAAAGGTAACGCTAGATTTCTTATAGTGGGGTGGTACCTTATATTCCTGGTGATGATCGTGTATTTAATTGAATCGCGTTTCTCTAGTACTCAGTTTCCCCATAATGCTTGTACTGACATTAATGTTGTGCTTAGGTATAGGCTATATCAGTATTTTACAAAGTCTTCCTTTCTACCATCCATTTTATGTCGTTTTGATGTTTTTATTCTATGTTTTTACTTTATGTTTATGTAATATAACCTTTAAAAATGCAATATTAACTTAACTAAATATACCACTGTCTATTTGTTCGTATACTGTTAAAATTTTGGAGTGGAATTTTTTTTTTTTTTTTTTTTTTCGCAGTTAGCCAGACTTTCTCATAAATTTTTAGCTTTTTTCTAAAATTATTTCACAAATCCAAATTAATTCTATTTCCTGCTCTGTTAAAAAAAAATTTAAAAATAAAAACACTTTTTATCTCAAAATTCCTTCAATTTTGGTCAAACTTTGCCGCGTTACGTGGTTTATACCAAATCTTACTAAATTTGGTTCTAAATTACTTCGTTCGTTACACTTGAAAGAATTTTACCGCTGTCACTAAACTACTTTACAGACAATTACCAAAATATAAAAATTTTTACACAGTATCTGGATATACTTCAATTTCTTCTATTATTTTCTTTGCCTATACACTTTGGGAAAATATTTTTATTAAAACATGGGTTAATCAATATACGAAGATTTATATTAGTATAACTGCGCTCTTCATTCTGGAATGTTTGTGAAATGAGAGATTTTTTGAATGAGAAGTGAAAAGACAACTTTCTTAATAAAAACGAAGGGAAATAAATGCCAGACGTTATTATACTAGCTTCGATATACATAAATGATAACTAGCTATTTTGTAAAGCACCGTTTTTAGCTACAAAGCCACTACTACGACAAAGAAATATTATAAGGGTTCTTCCATGAGGGAACATGAAAGGGAAGATGCGAGAACTGACATTCGTAATACTGAATGAATTCATCTTTTCTACATTTTTGTAAAGAATTTTAAAGGGTTTCACGGTTTGATCTCGCGGTTATACAATTACTTTGTCGAACACTCCAACGTGTAATATTGGGCTTCTAATGTGTATGTTACATCGTCTAGTATTAAAACGATGTTGGGTTTGAAAAGATAATATTGTTTTCAAGATCTTTCAAAATTTTTTCAAAGCTAATATTGTTTTCAAGGGATAATTCTTGTATATCTGCATAAAACCAAATTGTAGTTTGTAGTGTAGTGTAGTTTGAAATGTTTTCTGTGTTTGATTTGTATATTTCCCGGACTATTCTTTTTACATGATCGCTAACGGCTGAATTAGATATTTTTTTCGTATTCCCATGAGCACAACTACGTAATATTGTGTTGTAGGTATGGATGCAATCTCTGTACAATCTTTTGAACAATTAATAATAATAATTATTATTATTATTATTATTACTATTATTATTATTATTATTTTGTTTTGCTAATTACAATGCAGAGATGTTTTAGTTACATTCGACGATATACAGAAGGCTGAGTTCCTCTCGTATCCTCTATTTTCACAGAAAATTATTACACTTAAGGTGATTTTCTTCTAACTCATCGTCACTTTTCATGCTAAAGCAATTTGGTATGTGAAGTTCATTTTGAACATGATCTTAAAAATATAAATGATTTTGACAAGAAAATTTAATTTGTTCAAATTCCTAATGAGATACTTTATGATACTTTATGAGAGTTTGAGCGACTGATCAGGATCGACCTGCGCAGGTCGACCCCTCTGCAGCATCTCGCCTCATTTGCGGATTTGGTAGATAAGGGAATCGCTTTCCGATCTCCTCCTGCCCTCATAACCACGCATGGCTGGTCAGGGACTTTGCACAGGAAGCTGTCCAGCTGGGATTTTTTTTTAATTATTCAAGTTGATGTGCTGAAGGGTCCTCAGTTCTTTGGGTAGAACATTAAAAAGGTTTGGGCCTCGTATTCCGAGGGTATTTTCGATCCTCGTTTTCATGGCTCGTTTTCATTAATTTTTGGACCTTTAAACGCAACTTAAAAGTACACCTAACCTAACTTAAACTAACCTGCCGTGTTTAAAACGACCTTTACATTAAAAATTAAACAAAATTAATTTGCAACGTTTAAACAACTTAAAAATACACCCCCTCATTTGGGACGTTAAATTGCAAGATTACCCCACAAGTAAATACCGAAGTTTTATTAAATCTTTGAAAGATTAGTCGAATGACGTCCTAATTTCTAGGGGGGGGGGCGATAATTTATGAGAATATAGATCGCTAAGTAAAGCAATTTACTTCAATACTAAATTAGAAGCGATGTGTATCTTTGAAAGGGTAGAATTTCTTAACGTTTGGTCAGATTTTAGCTAGGTAGATCTGTTCATTTAAGATGGCACTCACTTGGATGAAATACGTAATGCACGACTCCGGCAGTTGATTGATAAAAAAGTGAGTAGAGTTTACGTAAAAAGTAGGCAAAAATGAAACAGTTCTTTCTCATTTCAGAACTATAAATCATTAGCCTCAAGGAAACTTAACGCGAAATGAGGAACAAATAGTAACGTAGAGAATAGGTTGACAGTAGCGGTTTTCATTTTTTTAACGGGAGAGGCGTAAGGAATAAGTCTAACGAATTTGAAACTTTAGCTCATGTTGAAAATTACCACATAATAGTAGTAAATGAATCGTGGATTAAAGGTGCAAATAGGGATTTTATAAGCATACCATATTAAAATTTACAAACTTTTTAACATGTCGAAGGTGTGTGAATAATTTTATATGTCAGGTCCTATACCGAAAATACGAGAGGACATAAAGAAGAGGCCTCTAAATCCACACTTTTTTTTCAGTAGGGTATCTGAAACTGTGGAAGTGTGCCAAAAGTGAGCCTAGTAAAATTTACTAAATTGTTATTTATGTTACTGTATTTCTTCTGAAATAGCTGTGATTGCGGTACTTGTTCCTTTTTGTAGAAAATATATGAATTATTTTGAATTTTCATCTAAATACTGTAGCTTTCCGTACAATTTCTTAATGGACGGGAGGATTGACGAAAGTCTGTAGTTTAAGAGTGAGAATTTTTCACTTTCTTTCTTTGTTGACTAGACCGACTTTTGCCCTTTGAAAACATTCAGGAAAGATTCCAATTTGGATGGAGAGATTAAGAAGCTCAAATGGAGATGAGGGGAAGAATTTTTGGAACACATTGTCATTATATATATATATATATATATATATATATATATTATATATATATATATATATATATACTGTTTGGAATTGTATCTAGTGGGCATTTTGGTCTTCAGTTGCCCTATTGTCATCACACAGAATATCGTACGTACAGACAGAACAAGAAAAGAAAGAATGTTTAAAAATGCCTAAATATGTATTGAAAGATGTGTCCCCATTCAAATGGAATATTATTATTAAAGATAAGATTTACGTGAAAAATTCATTTGATGAGATCAGAATATTTGTCATGCCATCGATAGCTTCATTGTTTATAATTAATTTCTCTAATAATGACTTCTTTTACTATCATTATTAATTAATTAATTAATTATTAATGAGGCTCAAGTATTGTTTTCAATCCCCAAATATTTTTTTAATTGTATTTTATAGTAAATACTTTTTGCTTTAAGTGTTAAAGAGTTAAGTTTATTTCTAAGAATTGCATACACTTTCTTTAGTTATAATGACTATCAGTCAAGAGGTTCAGAAACTGGTACAGAGTTCAGTCCAAGTAATGCGGCCTATTGCTAACTCCCGCATTATTATCATCAATACCATCGGGATTCGAACCCCAGAACTCAGTGTCTTCACTTCGCTTTCAGAGGAACGGTGTAACCCACTAAGCGAAGGACGCTAATTAATTATTTTGGTAATAAGACTTCATTTACATTTTTGTGTAGACTTTTTATTTATTTATTTTCTCTCTTTGATGGAAGCTGATATTCCAGGTGTTACCCGAGGTCGTTACCTTGGGTACATTTTTACTTACAATGGGGTACGATATAAGTCCAAGAATAATTCCAAAAAACCTTTATAATTCTAGATTAATGTTTAGATTTTGGATGTTAATAAAATCAACGTTGACTAATAATATATCATTATAATAATATCATTATAATAATATCATTATAATAATAATAATATCATTATTATTATTATTAAAATAACAATTTTGACTTGGAAAAAGAATATCAGACAATGAAAATTGCGTTATTCCTTAAAAAAATACAAATTTTTTTTTTCAGTTATTATTTATATAATTTGTTGTAGGTAATTTGATAGGCCTCTTTCCATTTTCCTCAATTACATAAAGGCAATATAAAATTTAAAGTTAAATCGTTTTCCTCGTAAAATTTTAGGAAAATATTAAAGAATAGTAAAAATAAACAAAAAACGTATATTTAATATTCATTTAAAATTTAAATTTTCACTTAATAAAAAAATTTTGAGACACGTATTCCCTTTCAACCGTTTAAGGCCAGAATTTGTTGTATTGTTAAGTTATGAATGCGTGTATTTGAAACGTTACCAATTCGTAACAGTCGTCCTTAAAGGGTTCAAGTTATTTCTAAAAATTGTCAACATATTTATTTCCTTTATCCTTGTCTTAGGAATTCTTTTGATAAGTCAAGTGTAAAGTCAAGCAAGATTTTTTTTAATAGGTTTTGTGTCTTACAGTAGATGATTTTCTCATTGGTTTCAAGTTTGTTTGAACGTTTAATATGTTGTGAATGTAAACACAAAATTAATACGTCCTGATGAACTATTTTTATATGTGTATGAATGATAGCCATCAGCTTCAATATTCATTTCGTGTAAGTAATGGCCATTCTTATTCTATAAAATTTGGTTGAATATACTTTTTATTTGAATATGTTTATGGCTATACGAGGGGTGTGTTGTCATGTACACCATTACCCCCTCTAAACTTTGTCATAATCGTGATGCCCATTGAGATTTTTGTGTGTGTGTGTGAATTTATGCCCATGTCTATTATATCACTTTCTTTTAGTCGAATATTTGTTTTGAATTTGAAAATGTTGATGACCATATTTAGGGTATAACGTACATTTATGCAGAAATGAAGAGTTTATCATTATATTCACCATTACCCTCTCTAAATTTTGTAATGATCATGGTGTTTATTGTGTGTGTGTGGTGTGTGTGTGTGTGTGTGTGTGTGTGCTCATGTATGTGTATGTGTGTGTGTGTGTATGTGTTCGTGTGTGTGTGTATGTAAACTGATGCCCACTTCTAGTACATCAGATTTAGTAAAAAAATTTGTTTTTTATTTAAATCTGTTAAATGCCATATTTGCAGTACGGAGAACTTCTTCCCCCCCCCCCCCAGGAATGAGGGGTATTTCGTAATAAGCACCATTATCCCTTCTGAACGCTGTTATGATCGTGGCGTTCAATGAGGCTTTTATTTATTGTAAATTGATCCCCATTTCAAGTATATCACTTTCAGTCAAATATTTCTTTATGCAATTTAAAAATGTTGAAGACCCTATTGGGTGCATAATTAAAACTTTTGCCGGAATAATGAGTACGACGTTAGAAGCAATATTATCCTCTATAAGCGCTGAGATAATGATGCTGTACATTGAAGCTTTTTTTTTTTTTGCGAATTGATGACCGTTCTTAAAGTATAACTTTGGGTTATATATATATATATATATATATATATATATATTATATATATATATATATATATATATATATATATATATATATATATATGTGTTGATTACGTTATTTGGAGTACGACGAACATTTTTGAAAGAATTAGAGGTTTGTTGATATGTATACATTATCACCTCTAAACGTTGTGATGATCGTGGTGTTCATTGAGGCTTTTGTTTATTGTGAATTGATGCTCATTTTTGGTATATATCTTTTATTCAGATTTGTTTTTAATTTGAAACTGTTGATAGCCATATTTAGAGTATAAGAATTATGCACCATTACCCTGTCAAAATGGTGCGTGTGTGTGTGTGTGTGTGTGTGTGTGTGTGTGTGTGTGTGTGTGTGTGTGTGTTATTGGTGCCTACTTCTGTTACCTCACTTTCATCGAACATTTGTTTTGAACCTTAAAATGTTGATGGCAATATTTTGGGTATAAGAAATATTTTTGTAGCAATAAGGGGTATGTCGTTATTAATAATATTACCATCTCTAAACATTAAGATGATCATACCGTGCATTGAAGCTTACATTTTTAAATTTATATCTATTCTTAGCATATCACTTCCAATGGAATACATTTTTAAATTTCAAAATGTTGATGGCTTTCAGTTGTTTACAGAATGTATATTTTTTCATTCATATCTTCAGCAAAGTTCATATATATTATTTTTAGAGGCTAATTAATCGACATATCTGTTGGGGGGGGGGGGTTCAGGTCTCATCTTTACATGCATGTGATACGTTTCATTTGCAGTATCACTTTTTTACATACATCTAAAACCTAATAATAAAGCTCCCACCCATTAAGTACTTAAAATTGGTACATCATTTATTCCACCATACTTTTAAACCTTAAAGATAACCACTAACATATTCAGATAAATGGCTAAAGCATACCATTCGCATGTAACCACATTATAAAAATGTTAAACTCCCTATCTCTTGAGTCATTAATCCAGCTACTCCAATCTGTCAGTGCCAACCGTCAGATGAGACATTAATTACGTTTGAAAAAAATATGGCAATTTCTAATGATTGATAATTGTTGTAATAGGAAAGAATGAATTGAAAATGAATAGCTACGCATAATTAAGTTAAATTAACAGATTTAACAACGTAATTCATGACTAAAAAGGGAAGTACTATGACTGACACTGGGAATGATCTGAATTGGTCTGAATTTAACTGCGAGTTAAATGATTCAGGTTACCCAACAAATAAACTTCAACAAGAGCTCCCACAATTTCTGTATCAACAAGTGAGGATCGAAGCTCACAGAACAAATTTCATGAGGAAGATTATCAAAAGGAAATCCGGTAGCTAATTTCAAGATTTTTAAGGAGATAATCATATTGAAGTTCTCCAATTTGCGTATGAAGTGGACATGAGTACGGATTCCATGAACTCCAACACACTGCACGCATTTTAACGTCAACAACGAACTTTTTCAAACATTTCTCCTCCCCAAAGATTTTTTATTAACTTTCATAGGAATTTTTATAGAGAATTTGATAATATTATGCTCCCTATTAATTAGTTCTGCCATAATTAGTTCTGCCATAATTAGTTTCGTCTTAATCCCGAACATGGTTGAATGCTTTTTCCCCAAAAAAGTACCCACTGACTACAAATTAAAAAAGAGCTTATAAAATATGCATTAATTAGAACAGTACTTTTCAATACTTTTCTTAAAAGTTTACAAGAACGATGACGATGACGATATGTAGTTCATGTAAAAATACATACATAAGAATCCCCCTCCCCTCCATTGGGGGGGAGAGGGGATGATGTACGACGCTTGAGCACGGGAATGAAAAATTAATCAGCTCAAATATATGCACAAAGATACAAAGGAATCACCACTACGGGGAATAAGGTAGTACTCCAACTCCAGAGATCCAGGGTTACCGTTCATGAAAAGACTGGGTATACCTTTTAGGGGTATGTCAAATGAGACCACCGCCTACCATTTACATTTACAGCTTCCATTCCTCTTTGTTTTTCGTCAACGTTTATGCCATATTTATATCATGCATCTGCTATTTGCATCCTTTCATGCTTTACACGGTCTTCCTTTACTTCTCATACCTACGCATTCAATATTATACACCTTTTCCACAATATTATACACCTTTTCCACAATGTTATCATTAATTATTTTCTCGCTGTACGTCGTGACCATGTCACAATACTGTTTCCCGTACACAGAGAAAAATAATTGGGACCACCTAAAGACCAGGGTCCCCAGCCTTCGTTAGTTAGCCTTATAAGGCTAACTAACGAAAATATCACGACTTAACCTAATCAATCGTTAGGTCAACTGTACGCCCTTGACGACTGGTTAGGTTAAGTCGTGATATTTTCGTTAATTAGCCTTATAAGGTTAACTAAAGAAGGCTGGGGGCCCTGATCTTCAGATGATCCAATAATTGAGTTAGTGTCCTAGTCGCTCTACTACTGTATTATAAAGATTAGTAAAATTACTTTGTCCTTCCTCATTCATTTTAATTTCACAGAAAAAATGTCACAAAATCATTAGTCGATTAACTATAATTAATGTAATTAATTAATATAACTTAATTAATGTAATTAAGTGTAATTAATGTAATTATTTTCCCGCTGAACTAGTAAGTTTATTAGTTAAATAGTTATACTATATGAAACTAAGAAATTGAACAAGATTACAAACCGATAAAGAAAGTCATTCAACTTTTTAACAATATTTGCCTAGTGTATTTTACTAGTAACTAAAATTTACTAATATATCATCTGACTACCCTACTTCTTAATAGAAAGGAATCACTATTATTACACTATCTGACTATACTACCCCCACATATTTCACAGGAGTAATCTGACTATTGGTATGAATATAATAATGGTACATTGATTAGTATCTAAAATTTACTGCCGTATGATCTGACAACCTTACTCTTTAAGAAAATACAATGCCTCTGAGGAATCTGACCATATACTGTATGAGGCCCTCCTAGGAAGAAGTGGTTAAGCGACAGAAGTAAAAAAAACGCTAGGAAACGCGGTTAAATGTTGTGCCAATTTGAAAATAGCCTACCATAACTTTTGAACTTTTAACTGCGCCTTCTGGCGTTTCTTACTTCTGTCGCTTAGCCACTTCTTCCTAGGAGGGCCTCATATGTATGTGTAAAATGTACAAATATTGTAGTTACCCTTCTTTTCTATAAAAATAAAAATATAGTAAAAATGTAAAGAAATAACAATTTTGTGTGCTCATGTAAGGTAATTTGCCAATTATTATGTTTTATATAATAATTCGTGCATTTTTTTTTTTTTTAAATTTCAAAGACTTTACATCTGTAACGGTTTTCGCGTATAGTAAAATAGCTTGTTGATTCTGGTTAAAAAGGATGGGTTAGTCATTAATTAACTTCAGCTTTAGTGACGAGTTACAATATTTTTAGGTAAAATAACACAAACTCAGTTTTGAAACTGGATGCGTCTGTTGAGCTAAATATTTTTTCAGTGTAGATCAAAGCGGTTAAGGGCATTGGGTTTGGGTAGTAGATGGATGGGTGACCGTCCTCTGCGTCCAGATGATGTAGCGACCTATGATTTGCATTCGACACAAAGCTGTAGGTTTTCTCTGTCACGCGTCCTTTGCTATTACGAAGGAGATTAAACAACACCTAAAACAAGAACATTCATTCTCTCCACATGATACACACAGACCGTGCATGGAACGAGGAACTCTTCTGGGAAAATCCCATTCTGAGTTCAATCCCATGACCATATGAATGTATCAGAATATACCCTCTATTTTCATCACAAACGTTAACTGGGTATCGTTCCCCGAACATGGTTGAATGCTTTTGGGTTCAGCTTAAAATGATGATAGAAATGAGGAAAGTCTTCTTTGAAGATGTTACTCAAATGAATAAACAGTGAAGCACAATGTACTCAAAATACTGAAAAGATTTGCTACTACTACTACTACTACTACTACTCCTGCTACTACTGCTACTACTACTACTACTACTAATAATAATAATAATAACGATAATAATAATAATAATAATAATAATAATAATGACACTCGTATGAACACTAATGAAGCAAGAGAAATAGTCATTTGACATTAATTAAAGTCGGATCAGAGAAGAGTGAATTACATTCTCAGGATGTAATTAATGTACATGAAACTGCAGAATAAAGTGATCTTATTTGCTGAATGAACATCAGACATTAGACTTTAATATAAAAGCTAATTATCCGATAACATTTGCGTCAGTCTTACACACACACACACACACACACACACACAACACACACACACACACACACGTGTATGTGTGCGCGCGCACCCGTCATATTGTATACAATTTATTCTAATGATGACGTATGTATTTGCCTGGAAATATTAGGAAGATACATTTAACACGATAGTTAAGCATTACAATGTATTTGATAGTTAAGCATTACAGTGTATCTGATAGTTAAGCATTACAGTGTATCTGATAGCTAAGTATTACAACGTATCTAATAC
This sequence comes from Bathynomus jamesi, assembly GCA_023014485.1. Classification (NCBI taxonomy): domain Eukaryota; kingdom Metazoa; phylum Arthropoda; class Malacostraca; order Isopoda; family Cirolanidae; genus Bathynomus; species Bathynomus jamesi. The sequence continues at coordinate 655,719 of JAJOZX010000609.1, forward strand.
AGAGTGGAGCAATAAAACGATATTTTAGTTTTATGGATACTAAAAAATTCCTTTGAGCAGATTAAAGCTCTTTTTGTCATATCTTTATGTATTTCTTTGTTTTTTGTTGTGGGTTTTGGTTATCTGCAAGAAAAGGAAAATCTTTTATGAAATAATTTTGGATTTTATATGCATGTTGTGTGAGAGAGAGAGAGAGAGAGAGGATGAAAACTAGAGAAATGGAAGTAATTGAAATTTTTATCGTATTTCAATGTCTTGTTTTTTTAATTTGAATCGCGTCGGTATTTAAAATAAACATTTTTATCTTATTAAAAAAGGTAATTATTAATCAGTTGTGCTAATTTTGTTATTACTTCAGTGATTTCAAACTTAAAAACAAGTATAAAATAATTCTAAATTAAAATCTTATTAAAATTTTAAAATTTCATTGAAAACTTTAAAATTTTATTAAAATTTTAAAATTTAATTGAAAATTTTAAAATTTTATAAAAAAATTTAAAATTTCATTGAAAACTAAAATTTTATTAAAATTTTAAAATTTAATTGAAAACTTTAAAATTTTATAAAAAAATTTAAAATTTAATTGAAAACCTCTTCCTGTGTGTTTCACAAATTTACTTGTCTCCTTATTAATATCCACCTATATGGTTTATGCACCGTTTCCTTTTAAGCGAAGTGAATACACTGAGGTCGGGGGTTCGACTCCTGATAATGCTGGGTAATAATAATATAGGAGTTAGTGCAATGGGCCTCTTTCGTCTGGCCTGAGCGCTATGTCATTTTCCCGACTCAAAAGTTATACTCAAAATAAAAACTTGTATCAATCTCCCGCGAAAAGGATGAGAATTTATTTGTTTTTGGAGTAAAAAGAGAAAAAGATAGATTTGTGAGCCTTATTTTCTGTGATCAGTGCCGTAGCAAGGGGTGGTCACCCTGGGTGCCACAAAGGGGTGGAGGAGCACCGAAAGGAGAGAGACGTATCATCGAATGTTGCCTGATACATTCCGTTCTTGGTTAAAAGGTGATACATTCAGTGGCGGTCCTAGCTTACATGACGCCCTGGGCGAACCTCACCCTCAGCGCCCCCCCCCCCCTGTTCGCCAACACACACACATTCGAATCCCCCCAAAATAAAGGACAGACATAACTCCTTCACAAAATAACTTTTTATTGGACTAATTGTTGGAACTTCAGAACCAAAAAAAAGACTCAAATTTCTGAATTTTACAAATCCTTCATCACGTAAATAGAATAACTCACTTAAGAGAATGTAATTATGATACTATGAACAGGAAAAATACAAATTAAATTGCACAACTGCCATAAATAAACTAGAGAATCAAATTTCTAAATTGTACAAATGCTCTATCACATAAATAGAATAAGACACTTAAGAGAGGGTAATTATTATGCTACACTTTGAACAAGAAACAAAATAAATTGCACCACAGCACAACTGCCATCTAAAGCCTGACTCTTCTTACCTTCCTTGATGCAAAGTCATTGATCTTTTATTATTTATTTTATTTTATTTTTATTTTTATTTATTTCTTTATTTATTTATTCTTATTTTTATTTTTATTTTTTTTGCAGGCGCTCATGCCGCCCCTCCACAAATGCCGCCCTGTGCGGCTGCCCATATTGCCCATATGAGGAACCGCCACTGGATACATTGAATCTTGTAGACTTGTTACATCGTAACCCAAATTGTTGTGCATTGTGACTGTTAATCCTTGTGCCCAGAGACATTATTTAAGTTTAGGGTATTGACAAATCACTATTATTTTACTAATTATTATGAATTAGAAACAAATATTCTTGTGGTGGGGGAGGGGGGATCAACATGAATAGGGTTTTGCCGCGAACGTCAAATACGCTATAGCTGCCCCTCTGTCTGTGATATTATGTTAAAAAGATATGAAAAAAAATTAACAGAAAATTAGTGTTTTCGTTGAGACGTATTTGTTAATTAAGAAGTTTTCTAAGTTTTGAAAACGATATTAACAGGAAACCCAAACTACCCGCTAAAATGATTGCACAAGTACAATTAATTTCAAGTAATCCTTACTTTTGCTGAAACGATGGATAAAGTTTTAATTAATTTCAGAGTTAATTAACTGTTTATACTGGCTAATCACGTGATTTTGAATTAACACGAAGTTGTAACTTTTTAATTTGGACTAATTTCCATTGAAGAGACGTAAGTATTGTTCATCTCTATATATATAGATGCGCCTCGGTGGTGTGGTGGTTAGCGTCGCTGACTACGAATCCATCGGCCCCGGGTTCGAGACTCAACGGCAGCCGGCGCGCAGCAAAACCCAGCTGTTCATCCTTCCACACAATAAAGAAAGTGGTTGGTAGATAAATGGGTACCCTAGGTGGCCTAGTGGTTAAGACGCTGGGCATATATATATATATATATATGTGTGTGTGTGTCAGAGCTGGGCACTTGCGGCATATTGCGGTACTGCGGTACTGCTGCACTACCAAACCGGTACGCGGAAATTTGAATGCGGTAGCGGTACTGCGGTACTTTCAGCGATCCTTTGCGGTACTGCGTTATGGGGGCCCGGGGTGGTAGTGCGGTGGTACCGCAAGTACCGCAGTACCGCAAAATATGCCGCAAATGCCCAGCTCTGGTGTGTGTGTGTGTGTGTGTACGTATATCACTCGGAGGAATAATTTTTATATCTCTGGAATACGCGGAGCTTTAAAAATTGTACTTATAACTTCGATATTGAAAAATATCTTAGTTTTACATGGGAATATAAATGTATAAACCGGATATGTTTTATTCAACAAAATTTCCAGCGTTTTACCACTTTTCCATCAAGCTACTGAATATTTAAGTTATTTCGATGCTGGAATCAACAACAAATTTTGTTTTAAGACTCGTTTCTTCTTTATTTTGTAAAACTTTAGTGAGAGTTTCGGTCGGAAACTCGTCCGGAAGACATAACCTTTATGGCTGCTTTATGGCTGTTAGGTGAAAAACTCCCCAGCAACTCAACTTTAAGGAAGGGAAGAACGATAAATACCAAATCTGTCAAATGAAACTAAAACTATGAATGGCTGATTGGCGCAATGAGAAGAAGACTTTGCGCAGTCAGTGATGAATAGCCACTGCCGTAGCTTACTAGATAACAACACCCTTTCCCTATAAGCGGAGTGAAGACAATGGGGTCTGGAGTTCAACTCCCATTGGTGCTGTTAATAATAATCCGGAGTTAACGCACTGGATCGCATTAGTTGGCCTGAGCGCTGTGTCAGTTTATGACCCTTCTGATGGATTAGTGATGAACATCTAAACGAAAAACAAAATTATAAGTTTGTTTCAATATGTACAAAGTCCTCACAGCGAGTATATTGAAATCCTAAGATCACATTAACATATGAGGAAATTAAATCCAGCTTTGTTAAAAAAGATATCGAAAAGATAACCGAATCACTCAAAAAGAATCATAACTGATAAAAGGGATAATTAACATCGTAATTACTGAAAGATTATACAGGGTGATTCACTCGCTGGTAGCCCCAGCGGATATATTAACGATACTCTGGGCAACCAGCGAATGAATCACCCTGTAGAAAAAACCCTTCATTAGGTACAGTACGTCTCATGCATTTTGAATTGTAACGTATAAATTGAGCGAGTTTTGATCACTGAAGTTACTTTTGAAATTTTTTGCACATAAAGTACATGATAACAAGCCATGATAACATGATAATGAAGCCATAATAACGGTATGTGTAGATTTCATACATTTAACAAGAGAATGAGTCGAAAAAGATCGTCTGACGAGGTGTGACAGGGAGAGAATCGGGGGGTAAGGGGAAGGAAAGGTGTCTGAGCTCAACTAACCCTGCGAGGACAGTCAATTTTATTTTTTACATTTCGGCTGGTCTGAGAATGTTTACAAGATGCGCATATAATTTTTTTTTGTTAGACTTCCAATTACAGTTGCGGAAAAAAGTTCGCCGAAAAATAAAGCGGGAAAAAGTCTAAAAATTAATAATTACTAAATTGTCTTTTTCCTTTTTATATTTTATTCTTTGAAGCGAAAATACTAAACTTTGAAAAGTAAAACCAAGATATTAATAAATATTTTTTAATATTTCGACGATCTTTTTTCCACCAACTGTACGCTATATGACGATCAGCAATCACGTACTGCATAATATATCAAATAATTCCATCACTGGTGTACTCGTATGTGTGTATATATATATATATATATATATATATATATATATATATATGTGTGTGTGTGTGTGTATATATACCATATTCCCACAAAAAAGTACACCCAACTTTAGATTGTACTAACTCCTCCAAAAATTGAGATATTTTGGATCTGTTTGTTTGATTTAATATAGCAAATTATTCTTTGTTAACGTTCAAATTCATTCATGTTTATGTTTAAACGATTTAGTGTTTAAGCATCTGCTTTTAACTGAAGGGTACAACAAAATGGATTGCGCAAAATTGGTCAATGAAAAAATAATGTGTGCTATCGATGTAATGAAAAGACAAATACATAATAATAGATACTTTAACATAATTTTAATAAGATACAAAGCAGATTTTTCTTTATTCCTTATTGCAAAAGTTATGCTTAGTTTCGTTTTCTTTCAACATGACCGCCATTCCTATCGATACAAATCTGGAGTCGAGCTCTCATCTTCCCCATCACTCTTTTGATAAGATCTGGATTGTCGTTTAACAAGTTGATTTCAGCTGTGATGCGAGTCCTCAAATCATCTAAATTGATAGGTTGTGATGCAAATACTCTAGTTTTCAAATGACCCCATAAAAAGTAATCACACGGGGTCAAGTCAGGGCTTCTGGGAGGCCATTCAATGTCATGGCCTGTAGCAATTACTCTTTGGTGGAAGACTTCCTGCAAGCGTTCCTTCACAATAACTCTCGTGTGAGCAGGAGCTCCGTCTTGCACCCACCAAATACGATTAAATCGGTTTCCATAAGTAATACGTATTTGTGGAAGGATTTCTCGGTCTATCATTTCTAGGTAAGCTTCACCATTTAGATTACCATCGTAAAAGACCGGGCCAATTAACGCTCCATTACCGCACAGTCCTACCCAGAGAGACAGTTTTTGTCTAGAGTTATTCTTTTCGTAGATATGATTGTCAGGTGGATGATTTTTTGGTGCATACTGACGGCAGATTTGTCTGTTCACTAGACCATTCATAAAAAGGCCGCCTCATCTCCAACCACTAATTGTTCCGTGAATCTTTCTGGTTTTTCAAGAAACCACTGGGAAAATCTTAGGCGGCGAGGTAGATCTCCTTCAATGAGTTGATGTCGAATTTCCATTCTGTATGGGTACAAATTCAAATCCTCACGAACTATTCGATGAAATGACATGCGTGAGAGTTCTGTACCATTTCGCCTGGTGGACACTTTTGGATGTCTCTCTAATAAATGCCGAACATGCTGAATGTTCTCGTCTGTTCTTGCCGTCTTCGGATGGCCTGAACGTCCTTTGTTCAAATTGAGGACCGTTCCTTCTTCTTTGTATTTCCGAACATTCTTCAAAATTGTATGTTTAGTTGGAGAAGCTCTATCGGGAAATTGCAATTCGAAGGTATTCTGAACTTGTTTTAAGCTTTTAGTTTGCAGATAAGTTGTGACCATGAGAACGCGCTGCCTTCGTGTAAACTGCATGATAAGGGTTTCAAAGTTATTTTAAATTTAGTAATTCAGATTCTTCATTTATATGTATGACTCGTATCTTAGATACAAAAGTTCGAATTATTTAAAAAAAATATTTGCAATATCCTTCGACGTAAAAAGTAGCACATTGGTTAAAGCAAGAGGAGCTATCTGGCTGGGAGAAATGATCATTCCGCGCAACCCATTTTGCTGTACCTTTCAGTTAAAAGCAGATGCTTAAACACTAAATCGTTTAAACATGAATAAATTTGAACGTTAACAAAGAATAATTTGCTATATTAAATCAAACAAACAGATCCAAAATATCTCAATTTTTGGAGGAGTTAGTACAATCTAAAGTTGGGTGTACTTTTTTGTGGGACATGCGGTATATGGGATTGAACTCAGAATGGCTCCCTGAGGCTCTTTCATGATACACACAGACCGTGCATGAAACAAGGAACTCTTCTAGGAAAATCAAATCCACTATAGTCCGAATAAGTAATGATAAATGGCAAACACTATAGTTTTTTCTTTTTCACAATGTTAGCACGACGTGGGCAACGGGTCACTCGCAAAGAGGCCCCAAAAATATAGTTTCCCTCACCAGCTATCTGCAAAGCAGATAGGATCCAGCTTTGGGACAGGATCTAGGGGACAGCTACACCTAGCCTACTATATCCACGACCTCAATATAAGCAAAAGACTCGTTGCATTCGCGTTGGATTGAATACATCAAAGAAAAAGGGGTAACTGTTGTATTCTTAGCCAGAAACCAAAACTTAAACCTCAACTGGCAAAAGTGAGTGTCCACTTTTCAAGGCACATAACTATAGTGGATTTGACTTTCCTAGAAGAGTTCCTTGTTCCATGCACGGTCTAGGTGTATCATGAAAAAGCCTCAGGGGACCAGTCTGAGATCAATTCCATCATGAAACGGACATGTTATGTGCCTTGAAAAGTGGACACTCAGTTTTGCCAGTTGAGGTTTACGTTTGGTTTCTGGCTAAGAATACAATAGTTACCCCTTTTTCTTTGATGTATTCAATCTGACGCGAATGCAACGAGTCTTTTGCTTATATTGAGGTGTGTATATATATATATATATATATATATCTGGCCTTCAGCTCTTTACTGATAAACATGGTTATAAATGCAGAACAGACTCCACTAGTTAATTAAGAGTAATTTGATCAAAATATTTACTGGAACCTGTCAGCTCGAATTAATTAAGTAAAAGCGATGCTTGTTTATTTTTATCTGAAACTCATTTTTTTATACAAATTAACACGAAAGAGAAGAGAGAAAAGTTCGCCAATTAAAAATACAACACCAGGGATTAAGTCAAATTGGAATGCAAATCACAGTTGTTTTGGCCAAAGGATAGTAAAAATGGGCATTTGCAATATGAAATAATGAGTCTTTTCAATATTTTAGGTTTTAGTTGTTTATACCGGGTGTCTCAAAATAGATGGAACCCATTGACATGATAATAATTTATTACTCAGAAAATAAACTCCAAAAAAGATTACATTTCCTGGAAGCTGATATGATAACAATTAAAAACTGAAGATTTGAGGTCTCTAGATCAAAGGATACATTTATTAGAGCACATGTTCCAAATGACCGCCGTTGCACTGCAGACACACTTGAAGCCGACGAGCGAAGTTGTCAATCACCCTGACACCCTGCACAGAGTGCAAGGGCCTCTGAAGCACCTCGTCTGGGGCTCGTGTGCCCCAGAACACATTGTTCTTGCTATTGACATACCCACTGAGCAAGAAGTGTGCTTCGTCGCTGAACCAAACAACATCAAGAAAGTCAGGATCCTCTTCGATCTTGTTCTCGAACCACCGGCACATCACAACACGTTTTGCCATGTCAGCTGGTGTGAGTTTATGTTTGATCTGGATCCTGTATGGGTACAGCTGAAGATCCTTGATCAAGATTCTTTGCACTGACGCACGTGAAAGACCCAGATCTTAGCAACGTCTTTGGATTGACTTTTTCGGACTCCTTCCGACAGAATCTCTCACCGCATTCACATTGTCAGGAGATCTTGCAGTCACCTTCCTGCCAGATCTGGGTGTTTCTGCTTTCTTGTTGAGATTGTTTACTGATCCTGTGGCTTGAAATTGTGTGCCCAACGATAAATTTGGCTTTTCTGGGGATAATTGTTGAAGTTGAACTTCCTGCGAAATTTCGCTTGCACAGTTTTGAATGATTTCGTCTCCAAATAAGTAGTGACGCAAAAAAATTTTTCCTCCTTTGTCCAAGGCATTTTGATTGATAATTATTAGTTGTTATCGTCTCCTCTCTTCAAATCTGAGAAAATAGAACGAGAACATTAATATTGGCAGAATTATTAGCAGTGACATGGGTTGCATGTATATTGAGACACCCTGTATATGTTACGCCCAAACATCAAAATCGCTCAGTGACCGAAAAAAACAGCCACAACGCGTTGTGGATGAACCTAAGTGACCACACACCGATGTCAGATATTTTTTCGCTTCATGACCGTTCTCAAACAACCACAATGCGTTGTGGGCGATTCGAATATGACCACAACGCGTTGTGGACGATTTGAAAATTATTGAATGCCCAGTTAGGTTAATTGAATGCCCGGTTAGGTCAACTGTACGCCCTTGACGATTGGCTAGGTTAAGTCGTGATATTTTCGTTAAAACTAACGAAAACATCACGGCTTAACCTAACCAATCGTCAAGGGCGTACAATTAACCTAACCGGGCATTCAGTTAACCTAACCGGGCACTTAGGTGACCTAACCGGGCATTCAATTAACCTTAACCAGTTGGTTAATTTTTGCATTTACGTCTCATTCTAAAGTTGCTTAAAATTAATCGAGACTTACGGGAAAATTATTGATAATCATTTTTTAAAGGACTTCATCTTTTTTCTAGCATATCTGCTTAACTTTGCTTTTTAATCGGTGAATTCTTCGATAAATATACGTCGTGTTTATATCATTTCAATATACGTCGTGTTTAAATAGAGTTTCATGAAAGACATCGGTGTGTGGTCATTTCAAATCGTCCATAACGCGTTGTGGTCATATCCGAATCGTCCACAACGCTTTGCGGTTGTTTGAGAACGGTCATGAAGCGAAAAAAAATATCTAACATCGGTGTGTGTGTGGTCACTTAGGTGCATCCACAACGCGTTGTGGCTGTTTTTTTCGCTCACTGAGCGATTTCGATGTTTGGGCGTAACATATACATTATATATGAGTATACAGGGTGTCCCATAAGTCCGGTCTCATATGAAAATTTATTTTAAATTAAATCTACCAAAGTAATACATTGAAACTCAAACAAATGTTTAAATTGATGTCTTGTTTTGGGACCTTCTTTTTTTTTTCGTTGCAGGGAGAATAACGCACAAAGGCTAATATGAAAGTGAGTTACACTTCTGAGGAAAAGGCCTCCGCCTTTTCCTCACCCTTCCTCAGCCCTTGTGTCCATTCCTCTTCAATCATAATGACTCTAAATTTGTTCGTACGTTTTTGTTATACACCAAATCATCATTCAAACATTTTATCTACAGTATATCTATATAGATAGACAGACAGATAGATAGATAGATAGATACTGTGCATTTGTCCTTCAATACAATTAACATTCATTCTTGACAATTCAGTCAGCATGTAATTGCCCATTCATTCCAAGCATTATAACGTTAACGACTCTAATTATATAATTTACTTGTTTGTCTAATTGAAGGAAAATCTACGAACCCTATTAATCTTCCATAATGACATTTTTTATTTGATCGAAAAGTCTGTAACCTCGAACCTCAAACAATCATTAATTACTTTAATTAACCTAATTGTATTTATTATTATAATATATATATATATATATATATATATATATACACCTTACCTTATGAACCTTACGTTGTTTCGTGCGTTGGTCTCTCTTCACACGGAGGTCACGCTGGTGGCCACGCCTCAGGTCTGGCTTGGTGAAGGAGCGAGTTGCTTTCTTGCGCTCTCCACCGCACATAGCCAGGCACGCCCGGCTCATCTGGTACCGTCCTGAGCCAGGCATCCAGTCTTCTCTTGAAGACTTCAACTTTGACCCCGTTACGTTTCTGAGGTCCTTTGGAAGCTGGTTGAAAAGTCTTGGTCCCCTGACAACCAAGCTATTTTCCTTCAGAGTTGAGGAGGTCCCTTTTCGGGCCTTTAATTTGGGAACACTAAACATTCTGCCTTTCCTATTTTCCAGTGTTGTTTGAATGGTAATTGGGTTTAGTTTTAGGTTTGGTACCAGTTTTTCGATCATTTTCAATTTGTAGATTATGGTGTACCTCTCTCTTCTTTCCAGGGAGTACAGATTTAATTTACGTAGTCTTTCCCAGTAGCTGAGTTCTTTGCAGCCATCAATCTTGGCTGTGAAATGCCTTTGCATTTCTTCTAGTTTATTAGTTTCTTCCTTTTTATATGGGGACGTCCAAACTGAGCAGTATTCAAGTTTTGGTATAATCAGTGTTTTTAGCAGGGGAATCATTACTGTCCTGTCCCTTCTCTTGAACGTTCTTAGTACCTGTCCGGCGACTCTTTTTGCTTTATTTATCACTACCTGATTTTGTGTTTCGAATTTCGCATCATCTGTCATTATTATCCCGAGATCGATCGCTTTCGTGCTTCTCTGAATGTCCTGTCTATCTGGAGCATAATATGCAGTCTGTTTAAGTTCTTCTTTTCTATCATATCTCAAGAGCTGAAATTTCTCGGTGTTAAATGACATGTTGTTGTCTTCTGACCATTTGTATATTTGTTCGTGTCCCTCTGCAAGGCCTCCACGTCATGTACATCGCTGATTTTTCTGCTGATCTTTGTATCGTCTGCAAAGGATATTACTATACTATATATATATATATATATATATATGTGTGTGTGTGTGTGTGTGTGTGTGTGTGTGTGTGTGTGGTGTGTGTGTGTGTGTGAAACAAAATTCCAAATTCTGATGGATCCCAGCTTTAAAAATTCAAATGAAAACTGCAGCGAGGGTATGAAAGAAACCGTGAAAGTGAAAAACATTCTAACCAAAATTAAATTATATGTATACAATATATATATATATATATATATACTTAAGAGGTGGTGGGTTCGAGCCCTGGCGGGGTCGGTGTTTTCATCACGAAAAATCGTACTGGTTCATGCATGATATTCCATTTATGAGACCCCAACGTTGCACCAGACAGTTTGAATGGAATGCTAGTGCACTGCCTTGTGCGAAAGAGTTAGCACGTAAAATGCCTCTGGAGGAGAAAGCGTTATGCATTTCTTCGGTTGTTTAAATTTAAATATGACAGGTTGTGTTATGCTGTCGAAGTGTACTGTAGTGGCTAGTACCCTCACCTTCTACTGAAGAGGTGGTGGGCTTGAAACCTGGTGAGGAGCGATATTTTCTTATATATATATATATATATATAATATATATATATATATATATATATATATATATAATATATATAAAGAGAGAGAGAGAGAGAGAGAGACAGACAGACAGAGAGACCAGAAATGTTTACAACTAAAATCTAAATTATCGAAAAGCATCACTGTTTAATATTCATTTTCACGTATCCTTTGGCAAAAACAGCCGTGATTTGCCTTCCAATTTGACTGAAATCTCTGGTGATGCATTTTTAATTGGCGAATCCTTTGCACTTTGGTATTCATGTGTATAAAGAACAATATATTTCAGGACTGCATCTGCTGTGAGTTCAGTATTATTCTTTAGAATTCAAAAGATGGCTAGCTGCTATATTCAAACTTTATGATTCAGGACTTTGAGGTACTACGGTAATTGTTCGTATACCGAGTACCCGAAGAATAAAAGTGAGATGAAGATATCCCTGAGGATGGTATACTATAGGTCAACCTCACCTTATTTCTCCACTTTGAGTGTAAATATTACGTTACAAATTATTCAGTGAATGTTTTACCAACTCTTATAAGGTCTTGTGATATTTTTGAAGATTTTATTCACGGAAATACAACTTTTATTTTTGTAAGTAAAAGTAGATTTCATTTTGAAAAGCGGAGTTGATGTCCACTAACTTTTCCAAAAACTTTAGTTTTGTTTCCGCCCAGTTTGTTCATTCTGGCGAAGGTCAAGCATTTCGCTCCGCTTTAAGAATAATAATTATTCAGTAGGGTCAAAAACTGGGACAGTGCTCAGGCCAACTAATGTGGCCTGTTGCTCAAACTCCTGGATTATTATTACCAGTATTATCGGGATTGGAACCCCCAACCTAGTGTCTTCACCTCGTTTATAGGGACAGACGCTGGCTTCGCCCCACCTTGTACCTACAGCTTAACGTGGAATCTGACCCGCTAAAGAAGTTTGAAATTACAAAGTTCTCGCCCGGATTTCATCTCACGACCTCCCAATCAGCAATCCAATGTCTTAACCATAAAGCTACCCAAACGTGTCGAAAGGAACTAAAAACTGGGCTGATGATGATAGATCGATAAATCACGTGACCCCAAAACGCATCATTCTGCATGAGTAATTGCTGAAACATTATACAGTTGCCCGTTTTAGAATTCAAGAATTCGACTATAAATCTGTTGTGTCAAATTTGCAGATAGTTTTCTGTATAATGTCTATAAAAGCGATTTTTAATAATAAAAAATTAACCAAACAAATATTTTTTAACTTAACCAATAGGTAAAGTTTGAATCAAATATTAACATGATTGCACGTCATCGTAAAAATACTATAAAACTCCTGGTCAACTATTTATACCTTAATTTACATTGTAAAATATACTTTTACACAAAATAACTTTTCGTACTAGAATCATCCCCACTTTTTCCTATGAAGAAAAGTTTTCAGACTGATTCAATCTCAATAACATTTTCAATAAAACTGTTCCAAGTGAACTCGACAACTTTACTCTTTTGAATACAAAAGTTTAGAATTTCAAAGTACATTTTTCTCTCGTAGTTTTTCTATAAAAACTATATTAATATTTGTCATAAACTCCAAATACTATCTTGGCTTACATAAAATTTTAAAATCGAGCTAAATATACTCGCTTTTTTAAACGAATTGGTGACAAACTGAAAGTTAAATTACTCGATACATTTTCCTGTTTATAAATAAATAAAAGGAAAGCAATGCTGGATGATTTGAAGGCAGGCAGGAGCTACCATGAGATGAAAAGGATAGCTCAGGATAGAACACTTTGGCAGGACACATGAGTTGGACCTGCCTGATAGGCAGAACACGATGATGGAAATAAATACAAGAGAAAGTCTCGTAACGCTTCACCTGACACGCTTAATGATCACATTTTAAAGGTAAAGCAACGCAGTTTCCCTAATTTTAAATGTACTAATACTGCATATCTAATTTTAGTGTGCAGTGATAACCAATATGAGCATTAATAATTTCAATTTGTGCAGTGATAATTGAAAATCTGTGCAGTGATAAATTAGGTTATATATCCGATATAGAACCTAATTTATCACTGCACAGATTTTCAATTTATCACTCCACAATTTTAAATTATCACTGCGCATATTGGTTATCACTGCACACTAAAATTAAGTATGTAATACGGAGTTAATCATATAAAATACGTATTATTTACGTCTGTCTCAATGTATTTGAATAGTTTTTAAGAATCTCCTTTTTTAATGTAAATAAACAAAACCCTTTTTACATACTTTCCTATTAAGACGTAGACGAATAAAGAAAATGACTGACATACAAATAATAATAATAATAATAATAATAATAATAATAATAATAATACAAAATAATGTTTCAGTGACTTCTTCAAAATTCTAAAGTTTTTCCTTGATACTTCAGAAATTTTATTTGAAACAGTCCCTGAGTAAAGCTACGATTGCTTTACTTACCATATTTCTAACGTTTCGCCTCTACACTTCATCCATTCTCAAAGAATTAAAATAAAAATTGTTAAATCGTTACGGATGAAACCTTGAAACAACATAATTTTTTTAAAACTAAGATAATAAATATAGTTAAAAATTATTACTCGATAAAAAAACCAACTTTGTTTTTGGAAATGTTACTCCTTCTCCGAAATTTCCTTTTATGTCCAATTTTAATTAAAAATATTTTTTAAAAAAATGCCATTTCACTGAATTTGATATTGATTTTTTTTTTTTTTATATCATTAACGGTTCCGTTATTCTCAGATTGGAGAAGTTTTCAATTTTTAAATATACGAAAGTTTTGAACAATTTCATTTTTAGGTTGTCTTTTTATGTTCAATTTTGAAGTGTTCATCAATTTTACAAGTTTTTTATTTGTGTTGTAATGTTCTGAGGTTTTTTATAGTTTTTTAATGATAAGTTCGTAACTGTAATAAATGATAAATCTAAATTTCATCAATGTTCTAAAAAATGAAGTGATAGGATTAAAAAAATCGTTAATTATGTTAACTAACAAGATTGAAAATCATAATATTACCATAAAAATAAGAAGAATTGGAACATGTCATAATGGTGATTTCTGTGGACTACCGAAAATACACAAAAATTGAAATAATCCTCCTTTAAGGCCTATTATTAGTATGACTAGGACTGTCACCTATGACATTGTACAATATATAAATTATATTATTGGACCATATGTTAAAGAGAAATATGCTGTTAAGTCCACTGATGAATTTCTATTACTAACTAAAGTTACAAATGTTTCAATGGGTTCTTTTTATATTTTTGATTAAGCTTCATTTATTTTTTAAGTATACAATAAATCATTAAATTTAAAATTATGTGTAACATTTTGTGAAGTTTATATTGTATTTATTACTATTATTGCTATTTATTATTTTTTGTTATCACTATTGCTATCACTTGCCATTTCCACTGTTCTATGTAATAAATAAACTAAATGTCATTAATTTTCCCTAAAAAGCCTCCATGCTTCCAAAGGCATATTCAGACGAGAGTACTGTAAATATATTGATGTCATATCAAATATCCAAAAATTGTAAAACTCTGTCATTTGTATTCTTTCCTGAATAAAGATTCTGAATTTTGAATTTTGAATTCGAGAACTGGAAAATATAAACAAACTTGAATTTACATCAGAAAAATCAAGAGAACACAATGCATTTCCTTGATGTTAATTTAAAAGTCAATGAAAATGATTCAATTTGAAGGAGTGTGTATACATTTGACTAACAGACAAAGGAGTGTATACTAATTATAGCTACTGATTGTATTACTTGTATATTAATTGTATATAAATTACACATAACTACAAAATTTCAATAATCAAAACTTTATTACATAGCGCATATAAAATAACTTCAAAGTGGTTCAGGTTCCAGGTTCAGATTCCAGATTTATTTGATAAACAGATTAAAAGAATAACACAAAACCTTCTTAATAATGAATTTCCTCAAATTACTATTGAAAAAAATTATCAATGATTTTTTTTTTTGTAATAAAACTTAAAAAACAAATAATTAAAACTTTATTCGGCTGAAAGAATACAGTATTTTGTTACAAGATTAAATCGTAACCTGAAGTAACACAAAATTTGCTGAAAATACTGAAATAAAGAAATTTTTACTTAAATTTGACTATAAACCCAAAAAAAACTGTCATCATGTTTTTCAATTAAGCAATATATTTTTGAGAATAATATGAGTAATGTTGCGTACATATTCACTCGTAAAGAAAATAGATGTAACCCCTTTTTACATAAGTTATACAACTAATAATACACTTCACCCCACAACATTGCAACATCATTAAAAAACCAATTAAAACTGATGAACACTTCAAAATTGAACATAAAAAGACAACCTAAAAATGTTCAACAATTTCTCTTAATATTTAAAACTCAAAATTTCTACAACCTAAGCTTACAATAGCTGAATCCTAAATGCTAAAAAATAACCCATAAACCAGATATCAATATCAAATTCAATGAAATGGCTTTTTAAAAATATTTTTAATTAAAATTGGACACAAAAGGAAATATCCGATTTTTATCAAGTAATAATTTTTAATTTATTTATTATTTTAATTTAAAAAATGTGTTATTTTAATTATTTATCTACGACGATTTAATGATTTATGTTTTAATTCTTTGAAAATGGCTGAAGTGTAGGGTCGAAACGTTAGAAATATGATAAGTAAAGCAATCATATTATTTTCCTCAAGGATTGTTTTAAACAGTATTCATGAAGTATCAAGGAAAACCTTTAGAATTTTGGAGAAGCTTCTAAAACATTATATCTGAAGCTAATACTGAATTTCTAAATAATAATAATAATAATAATAATAAATAATAATAGTAATAATACTAATACTACTAATAATAATAATGGTAAGGATACTTAAAAATAATATTATGGAGGCCCGAGGTAAAAGAGTAAACCGCACTGCATCTTGAATATTTAAAACAAAAAAAAAAAGCGTTCACCCCAATCATGTCTTAATTTCTCATTTCCTGGCCTAGAATTTTCTTTCTTTTCCTTTCTCATTCCATTGCGTTGGACGTTCGTCTTCGCTGATTAGTTGGTGGTGTCGTACACTAATCCTTCCTTTGCATCAGACGTGACAGCTTATTTATGATGCTGATTTGCGAGTTCGTTACGAGGTAGACTGTCAGTATTCTTTTCTCTTCCTCTCGGTTTCAAATTGGGAGGTGGGGAGGTGGGGGGGGGAGTTTTGTGTGGACGAAATTTCGTTCGATATTGTGTATACTCGTTTATCTATCGGTAATCGTTTATCTATCGATTTATAGGTCTGTCTGTCTGCCTCTGCCTCTGACTCTGCCTCTTGCCTCTGCTTCTGCCTCTTGCCTCTTGCCTTTCTCTCTCTCTCTCTCTCTCTCTCTCTCTCTCTCTGCCAGCGGAGGTGTGGGTGAGGAAAGAGGGTGTCCTTTCTGCGTTTTTCTCCCTCACTGTTGCTATTTATGTTTTATTTAATTTGGCTTTTAAGCTTCAGGCTTTACTGGGCTCTCAGATTCATTGACAGCTAAAATATTTCAGTGCGTAAGTAGTTATGATTAAGTAATACACAATTCATAATTATCATAAGTAAAAAGTATTAATTAACTGGAATACATAAACGAACTTATAGGTAAATATAAGAAATTAATTATAAATATATAAATTATAATATATTATTTATAAATATAAATTATAATATATTATTTATAAATAAATATAAATTATAATATATTACTTATAACTAAATATAATTTATTTATAAATAAATATAAATTATAATATATTACTTATAAACTAAATACAGGGTGGGCCGTAAGTTTCCATAAATAGGAAAAATTAAACGTTTGTTTTTTTTTCAGATACCCTAAGAATATGCGTTTGACGTAAGATCTTGTTTACTGATGAAGCAAATTTTTACGTTAATGGAGAGGTTAATCGGCAAAACATACGTTATTGGAGTAATGCTAACCCTAACTGGCTGAGTCCGACGAAGATGCAAGGTGCCGGTAAAGTGATGGTGTGGCCGGGATATGGTGTGACAGAATTATTGGACCAATTTTTGTCAGTGGAAATCTTAATGCCGAAAGGTATCTTAACATGTTGCAAGAAGAGATTTTCCCATCCCTGCTAAACGAGGAAGGTAACTTCCCAGTTTACTTCCAGCAAGATGGAGCTCCACCTCATTATGGTCTTCACGTGCGTCGGTATTTGGATCAGCAGTTTCCGGATGCTTGGATTGGTCGGCGTGGTCCTGTGGAGTGGCCTCCCAGATCCCCAGATCTCACCCCCCTTGATTTCTATCTTTGGGGGCACTTGAAGGCCATGGTGTATCAGGAAAAGATACGAGACATAAATCGTCTAAAGGAACGTATCACCAACGCCATTACAAGCATAACGTCAACTGTGCTAATGCGTGTTCATCAACAGTGGGGAACACGTATTGAAATGTGTTTTCAAAACAATGGCAACCATGTAGAGCATATTATAAATAAAAATGGTTGTCCATAAAAAAAATTTATTTTTCCTATGTATGGAAACTTACGGCCCACCCTGTATAATTTATTTATAAATAAATATAAATTATAATATCTTACTTATAAGTAAATATAATTTATTTTAAATAAATATAAATTATAATATATTATTTTGGAGCTATTGAAGAATAGGGACCTCAGTCTTCTTTAGTTAGCTTTATAAGGCTAACTAACGAAAATATCATGACCTAACCTAACCAATCATCAAGGGCGTACAGTTAACCTAACGATTGGTTAGGTTAGGTCGTGATATTTTCGTTAGTTAGCCTTATAAGCCTAACTAAAGAAGGCTGGGGTCCCAATTCTTCAATAGCTCCTTATTTTTAAATAAATACAAATTATAATATATTATTTTTAAATAAATATAAATTATAAATACCATGAGTAATTAATTAACTTAAAATACTTGATAGGAAATGAATTATGCGTGTTATTATTACAAGCATAAATATAATAGAGCTTCATTACATTTTTCAGCTTTAATAATGTTAACTCTTTAAAGAATGCTCTTGAGTGATCATGAAACTCACCATTAGATAATATCTTTATGCCCATTTACTATTTAAGATAGATAAAGATAGATAAAGATACTATTTAAAAAAACACATTGTCACTACTTTTGCACATGACCATTCATTGTTAAACATTAACTTCTAGTTTACTACTGAACATGTTTAAAGATTTATCACGTTGTTATACTGTTCTAGTATGACCTTGATACGATTGGAAGTAAATGATAAACAAATATTGGATCACCTGAAGATCAGGGCCCCCAGTCTTCGTTAGTTAGCCTTATAAGGCTAACTAACGAAAATATTACGACTTAACCTAACCAATTGTCAAGGGCGTACAGTTGACCTAACGATTGGTTAGGTTGAGTCGTGATCTTCAGGTGATCCCAAATATTACATTGGAGAACGTTCTTTATTAAACAAAGTATATTTTACAACGAAAACTCTCTAAGAATGACGTACAGCAGTTCACATTGCTAATTCTTAAATCTACGAAAATTTCCTCCATATATTTATAAGTAACCAAACTGAAATATGTATTAACTACATCAGACTTAATCTCTTCGGCTCAATCAAACTCTTTTTTTGTATGTATAAAACTGACGGTGATTTGTGATATTTGGTAAGTAGGTATCTAACTTGGCCCTCATTAATCTGCTTTGTCGTAGTTTCTATTGAACAAGTATTTCCGCGTCTCTCCGCGAAAGCTAAAATGTTTGATGCAAAAAACTTCACTTTTTTCTACGTGAAGGTCAAAATATGAAAATAAAAACCCACTCTAATAGACAGAGTTATTTCCACGACAGTTTCGACGCCCACTGGCATCCTCCTCGGGTGGATACAGAAACACGAGGAGGATGCCAGTGGGCGTCGAAACTGTCGTGGAATAAACTCTGTCTATTAGAGTGGGTTTTATTTTCATAAAATGTTTGAAATGACATCGCAGAAAGAACAGATTTTAAGACATAGCGGAACATGGTCAAACGCGCTTAGTTGTCACCAGTTTGAACGGTGTCTTTCTTCACTGAGCATAAGTAATCCTGAAGGACCTCTGTTGAGGAGGCCTACCCTATAGTTTTGGTTGCCTGGCAAGAATATTCTCATCATATCCATATAGTTATCGATCCAATAAATTTTAAAAATAACGGGACAGTGTCTTAACGAGCTCTCTAAAGAACGGAGAAAACATCCCCACAAACATTCCCACAAAACGCGTTAACATAATTTAACTTTCTCGGATGTCGTTCCTTAATTAAGTCAAAGCTATGCGAATGAGCACGTTGATATTGATAGAGGGAGCCCTTTACTGTTCTATACCAATACAGTATATCATAACACCATTAACACTGCCAATAGCACCAATATCATTACGATCACCGTTTATACCAGTACATTCCTATCCTATACCAGTACCATTACCATGGTATCTACCAGTTAAAATGTGGTAAAACTTAAGAGTTACACCAAACTGATTAAATTCACTTCTACAGTATTAGAACACTCTCTCCTCTCTCTCTCTCTCTCTCTCTCTCTCTCTCTCTCTCTCTCTCTCCTCTTTATTAGAGAATAAACCTTCGGATGATATATTCGGACAGAGGCCCAATCTATGGAACATCGCAAAAGCGTCCTAAAACACATATTTCACTATCGAATGCTCGTTTAAAGCGACAAAGTGTCCGAGACATCATTACTGCAGACATTTGTGAATGACAAATTAGATATTAATTTTATTTTACTATAAATTCTTTCTGGTTTCATTTTATCAGTTCATACGGAACGATTGAAGATTTACACCACCCACACACACACACACACACACACACACACACACACATAATTATATATATATATATATATATATATATATATATATAAGCAAGGGACCACAGGGAAAAGGAAAATAAATCACGAAGTCCGAGCGCTTTCGTGATATATTCACATCTTCAGGGACAAGGGAGGGATATCTCTCCCTTATCCTTGAAGATGTGAATATATCACGAAAGCGCTCGGACTTCGTGTTTTATTTTCCTTTTCCCTGTGGTTCCTTGCTTATTAAAAAGATCACTTGCTCTTTGTGAATTGATTGCGTGTGTGTGTGTGTGTGTGTGTGTATATATATATATAGCTACAGAGACGCTTTCAGATTTCTTTCGCGACTTCTACAGCACAATGGAACTCATTGGTTCCATCGACACATCCGCGATGAAGATGACGTCACAGCTCTCCTCAATTGAGCTGGCACTTCGCACCATGCCAGAAGCAATTAAAGGACGTTCACCACTGGTGTGGTGTGTTATTTAATATTAAAACTGTGCATCTGCTCCTTTTTGTTATCAGTTTTAATCAATAGTTCAAGCATTTCTTATCAAGCAATTCGTTAAACATTATAACGTCATTCACAGCACAACATTAATCAAATGTGAATGTCACTTTCATCATTCATTTGTTATGTTTAATAAAGGAAGAAAACTCACTCCATTAATTTCCTAATTAATATCATTTAAGCTGGAAAGATCTGGTAACCTCGAGCCTCAAATAATCATTAACTTAATTAACAGTATTATTATGGTGCCAACATTAACAATTATAATATATATACCCGAATACAATAATCGTATCCACGCCAGAAATAAGTAAATACAGAATATGAAGCATGACGACACTAACATCTAAATTAGTTGCCACGGAAACGTTACGTATTTATATTGCGTCACAGCATTCATGGAAATTTGTGCTTAACTACTTATTATTATTTCATACCCTATTCGATATTTTACATATGTCCGAGTTTAAATGTTGTTTCAGAATTAAAGAAATCGTACATACAAAACTATAAGTTATGGGTTATATTATATAGGGGGCGCGGAGGTAGATAGAACGTAATTAAATCGAACCGGAATTAATCGACTCATACTAACCTTAATTAAATCCAATCTTGATTTTTTTAAGTGGAATAATATGAAATCCGAGTTAATTCGATATCGATCCAATTCACGTACGTTATTATGATATAGGAATTCCATTTTATCTTCGCCTAAAATATTCTCCCGATCTCCCGGGCCTTACATCGTTACCTTCCGAAATCTATAATTATTTAAAAGGTTATATTAGAAATAAGACATGAACTTAAGGTCTGTATAATGCCCTTATTACTTTCATTATCATAGAAATTTAATTAATGTGACTTACGCATGAGCATTACCACTATAATATGTGTGTGTGACCTTAAAATGGTCTTGTATACCTTTTCATCAAGTGTAGACACAAAAATATTACATGTACATAAATGTAATAATGTACAGGGTGGCCCATAAGTCCACAAGGTTATAATTAAAGCGAAAATCCATCTAGCGGAGCTCTCATTGACGTAATCAATTACTAAGGAAAGAATATTTGTCGAGATGATCATAATATTTTGCGCTTTGAATAATCAATAAATATTTCTAAACTTATTAGGAACTTTTTACTTTGTTTGATTTTTTTATATTTTCACTTTAATTATATGTGATTGGTACTTATGGGTCACCCTGTATATGGTATTTTTCCAGATTTTATGTACACAGAGAATAAAGGATA
>JAJOZX010000609.1:680000-727500 GCA_023014485.1 Bathynomus jamesi
AATGTAATCATGTAATAATTGCACAAAAGTTAAAGAACTGTTACCGGCTGACACATTTCCTACACCATTAAGGAGCACATGTAGGATTCTAAGCCATCTCATTAGTAACTATCGAGCTAATAACTACCAAGAATGAAGCACTGTTTGGTATAGTTTTATATAAATGAAATCCGAGGCCTGTATGAACGTAAACAGAATCACTGAACTTTAGCGATGTACTATTGTCAATATTAATCTCACTTTAACATAACTGCTGGACTGTTTCTTTGAATTAAAATAAAATGTTTATAATTATTATATACGTATTTAAAAATTATAAATAATTATATAATTATAGTAAAAAAATAACCAAGTAAATACAGTATGAAAGTTAAACGAAGGCAGCGCCTATAACGTACAGAAATGTACTATACAAGATACAATTACCAATTTATACACAAAGACATTCTGAAAAATTATATTTGTACAAAATAAAAATACACAGGAATTGTCTAATGGTCTAAATTAAGCCTGGATCAGATGCTCCTTCGAGGGTGTCCAATTGGATTCACATCAAAGACTTGGAATGTTCCTCAATGTCTATTTTATCTACTATTGTGTAGTCATATATTTTCCTAAAATATTTTACATATAAACTCCACGCCATTTACATATTTTTACGTAACTTTGATGTAACACTGAAATTAATGCGTAACATTAGCGTGACTTTACAGCTTTAATAAAGTAAGACTATTTTGGGAGTGTGAACGAACTGAAACGGATTCACGCTTTTATAGCCGCTCTGAAGGCGTGAAAAGTTGGCGCGAACTTTTCGGAAATCATACTGAAATCTGCATTTTCATGTGGACTTCTGCCAACGTGTTTGGATTTCACCACCATGCTTCTTTCTTCAAGCCGTATGATAGAAACGAAGAAAGGAATTTCTGAGATGTCGCCACACACACACACATATACACATATTTTTTTTTAAGGTTTCTTCATAAAATAGATTTCCTGCTTCGCAAGGAAAGTTTTGAATCGTAGTTTTCTGATCTACGTTCAGTAACATGCAACATTATATCTAACGTGTAAATCTCTAAAAGTGTTCAAAGGTAAATGGCAGGTGAAACAAATGTAACTTTGAAGGTGTTTAAATTATTATTATTATTATTAGTAGTAGTAGTAGTATTAGTAGTATTAGTATTAGTATTAGTATTATTATAAAAATAGAAATGAATCTCAAAGACTTTTGCTTGAAAAGCTGTCGTCATGCTTCCCAACGGCATATTCACATAAGAATACTGTAATTAAACTACAAAAATTAAACGTTAATCTCAACATTGTTTAAACTAATATGGATGTAATGTATACCTTATGTAATGTGTTTTTTCTCAATAAAGATATTATATTATTATTATTATTATTATTATTATTATTATTATTATTATATGTTTGTTACAGGAAAGTTACGTGTGCAAAAATTTTGTGAAAGTTACTAACAAAAAAATTTATGGTATCTTTGCAACGAAAAATTACACGTAAATTATGTCAGAGTTACTGACAAAAAAAATTACGAAATAATTACGGGGGAGTTACGCGGGAGTTAGCGGTAAATAAAATATTTGGAGCTGTTGAAGAATAGGGACCCAGCCTTCTTTAGTTAGCTTTATAAGGCTAACTAACGAAAATATCATGACCTAACCTAACCAATCGTCAAGGGGCGTACAGTTAACCTAACGATTGGTTAGGTTAGGTCGTGATATTTTCGTTAGTTAGCCTTATAAACCTAACTAAAGAAAGCTGGGGTCCCTATTCTTCAATAGCTCCAAATATTTATTATATACTGTATTTGTCGGCTTATAAGACGCACTTTTTTTCTCTTATAAATACCTTAAAAAATCGCCCTGCGTCTTAGAAGCCGAAAGTGGCAATACAGCACATCAATTAATTAATTGATTAATAACAAATAATAAGAGTAATAATCATATTATCTTTCTTTATTGGCTTTTTGGTTTTCTTTTATTGAATTTTACATATCGATTGTATTAAAATAAAGTGCATCAAAAACTTTTTTCTTTGAATTTACCTTTCAAAATTAAGGTGCGTCTTTCACGGCGCAGCGTCTTGTAAGCCGTCAAATACGGTAATTATTTTAGGGACCATAAACAAAACTTAAAAATATATTAAAATAATAAAATAAGAATATAATAAAAATTAAGAGAATAATATTCTCTAAAATTAGTGTTCTTTTTAAAGTAAAATAGTCGAGGTCACGTGTCGCAACATGGCTTCCTATTAGATTAACGAGGTTAAGCGACATTGGGTCTGTTCATGCTTTGGATTGGTTATTGTCCTCTACTTCAATGATACAGCGACTCGTAGTTCGGAACCCTACGTAAAGTTGTAGGTCCCCTATGTCATATGACGTACGCATAACTGAATGTAATGAAACGGGAAATACTTTTTAACACAAAATTTAAAAAAATACATCGAAAAAAGGTTTATCTTATTCAGTTTAACAATAAAACGTCAGAATTTCCAAACGTGTCTTAGTTCGGACTGAAATTTCTAACTAATAAAACTTTAGAATACATTTACAACTTTATACATAATCTGGTCTTCCGCACTGAACTATTTTATTATACAGGGTGAGCGAAAAGTCCTGTGCACCTGTCCACTTCTACACAGTGCGGGTACAGATTCACTACACTTCTTGCAGGTGCACAGGGACTTTTCGCTCACCCTGTATATAAAATTAACCAAACTTTGTAACGCTAAATAACTAATTGCAATTTAATTCATAATGAACCCGTTTTAAATTAATTTTCCTCCTTGTAAAGTGGAAATGTAATGAATACTCAGAATACTCTTGATACTTTGTTTGAAATGCCTTCATTATTTTGTCTTACCCAAAGGCAATTCAAACTTCTATCGTTAAAGGTCGGAGGTAAATGCAAAACTAGAACATGGTTATAATTTCTGTACATTTAATAGCAAAATATGTCTTAATACAAATTTACAGTTTATATTTTAATTAGAATTTCTTCAGTTTTATATGATATATATATATATATATATATATATATATATATATAATATATATATATATATATAGAAATAGTATATTATATGTGAGGTATAGGATTTATAGGTTATATTGATCTGGAAGAATCTATATAGCTTTCATTATGTTAAATACATTACGCAAGTTACGCAGTTAAGAGGAATAAAATTCAAACAGCAAAAAGTTATGGAATTGTTATAGAACGAAATAAAGGATAAGGATCTAACTTCTGTTGAAGCTGAGAAAATTACGATGATGTTATACGCTGATTTCAGTGTTGCATAAAGGTTACGTTAAAATGTGTAGTTAATGTGAAACTTATTTGTAAAATATTTAAAGAGTATACAGCACAGCCACTCATGGATACAATAAGAACTACCTTTGCCTTCAGGGTACATGCTGGCGATTCGAACACATTATTTACGACTGACGTCTTTTGTAAAAACATAAACTAGGCTTCTGGAATATATCCTTAAATCACACTGTCTTCAGCAGTGGTTCTCAAACTGGGGTACGGCGTACCCCCAGGGGTATGCGAGGAAATCTTATGGAGTACGCGAAGGGGTCCTGAAAATATAACCCTTTTAATTTTATATACGATTGACAAACGGCCACAAGTTGTAAAGAAAGTAAAAATCCTCTATCTCTCTCGAAAATCCAGATAATCCCGTAAAAGAATTCCAGGGGTACAGAAGAAGAAAAAGTTCGAGAACCGCTGGTCTAGAGGATTGGTAACCAAATTTTGGCATTATATGAACTTTGGCATTATAGAAATAAATTATTAAAGTGATTACTCAGAAGACTTTAGAAAGAGGTGAAGACCAAGAGAGAAATTCAATTAAAAGCAGGCTTTCTACTTGGGATAATCATACTTGGGATAATCATATAATCTGCAAACTTGAAAACTTAATGACTATCTTAGTATTTGTAGTTGTATTTATAACGATGATAGCATCCAAAAATTTTGAATATCATTATTAGTAATAATACATGGATTATTAAGATTATTCAAGACTATTTCTAATGCTGTAGCAGTTTAGCTAAAGGGGAAGCGGTTTCTTTATTAAGAAATCCAACAATACAAGCAATAAATCTAAACTTGGGGGCGGGTTTATGAAACTTTGGTATGGGATATATAGAGATAAATTTATAATAGGTTTGATTTAACGTTTGATTTTACACATTTTTACACATTTCTACATTATTACGATATATTGAAAGTTTTAATTTCACATTTTCACAGATATTTTAGTAATGGTTCTATATCAAATTTACAAATAAATCTATACATATTAGTTAATGTTTGTTTGAAAAGCTATTAAAATTTTGTTTAAATATCGACTATGTTGTTTATTTAGGTAAAATTTATAAACAAGTAAAAGGTATACCCCAAGGTGAAAATTATTCTCCATATTTGGTTAATTTATAATTACATGAATATGAAAATATTTTTTGTTAAATTCGTTAATGTCCTTGATACATTTAAGTATATTTATAGGTATGGATCACCTGAAGATCAGGGCCCCAGCCTTCTTTAGTTAGCTTCATAAGGCTAACTAACGAAAATATCACGAGTTAACCTGACCACTCGTCAAGGGCGTACAGATGACCTAACGATTGGTTACGTTAGGTCGTGTATTTTCGTTAGTTAGCCTTATAAGGCTAACTAAAGAGGCTGGGGGCCCTGATCTTCAGGTGATCAACAGGTATATATGTTACATGGAATCTGAATAACTAGGGATTTCATAAAATCCCTAAAATGTTCAGGAATTTCACGTAAGGTTAAGTCGTGATATTTTCGTTAGTTTTAACGAAAATATCACGATTTAACCTAACCACTCATCAAGGGCGTACATATGACCTAACCGGGCATTCAATTAACCTAACCGGGCATTCAATAATTTTCCCGTAGGTTTAACGAAAATATCACGACTTAACCCTATATGAAATCCATGAACACTTTAGGAAATTCATGAAATCCCTAGTTACACAGATTCCCTATAACATATACAGTACATGATTTAATCATTTGTAGTGAAATTTCAGTGACATTTACTATAATAATCAAGGAGATCTATCGTAAATTCCTGGATATGGAAATTACCACAACTGAACCTATGCATTGCTCAAATCTCTCAATTATTTTTTATAAAGATAATAAACTTTATAGTAATCTTTGTGATTAAAAAAGGGATTATAATATTAACATTTGGGTTTCCTTTCCCTTCACCAAATGTAGTCTAATAATTTTGGTATAAATGTAATTCATTCACAGTTAATTCGATATATAAAATATGTTTATTTAAAAAAAACTAAACACTTAAAACTTTATTTATAACATTAATTTATTTAAAAAAAAAAAATTACGTAACGATTTTACCAAATATGAGGCGTATAGAATAGAAAGGGCGTATGCCCGAAAATCACTACTTTAGTGACGTTTGGCATATTTGGCAAAATATTGGTACAATATTTCTCAAGAGAAATGTGGGGATGCATATCGTTTCCCTAAATTATATAGCAAAGTTAATGCTAAATCTACTTTCATTGCCTCATTCTTCAGCTGCCGCTGAACAAATATTTTCTACACTAAATAACATCAAACGAAAAAATCGTTCTTTCCTAAAAACTGAAACAATCAATGCTCTTTTATAGAGTAAGGACTTAATCCAAGGCTCAAATTGCAAAGAATGGCAACCAACAACAGACCTTTGCATAAAGATGATAGAAAAATATGGTATATAAAGGAAAAGATTGAAGAAGGTGCAAGTTTTTAATTGAAAAGGTAAGTCCCATTTCATTTTATATTTTGGCAGTAAAGTTTTTTTTTTTTTTAATTTGGTACTTTTTTGGAATATTTGGTACTTTTTGCTTGGTCATTTTGGTATTTTTGATGAAAATTATTTGGCAGCCCTGCTCACTATACGCAAGAAACTCGTTGCATTCACATCGGATTCACGTCGGATTCACGTCGGATTCACGTCGGATTGACATTCATCATGAAAAAGAAAAACTATAGTGTTTGTCATTTACCATTATTTATTCGGATTATAGTGGATTTAATTTTCCCAGAAGCGTTCCTTGTTCCATGCACGGTCTGTGTGTAATATATATATTAGGGTTTCTCATTTCCCGGCCTTTTGCTTATCCCGGGATTCCGGGATAAAAATGATTCCCTTCCCGGGATCCCTGGAAATCCCGGGATATAATTAATTATATTTAAAATATATTATAAAATAAATTAACCTAGAAAAGAGGGGGTATAATTATTTTTTATTTTTTTTTATAGTCATTTAATAAGTTCTGCAATCTCCATGATGGGCAAAATAAAATAATATTGCTGTGAAAAATATGTATTAAAAAAATACTTTTGAATTACATAGAAAATTTTCACAAATAAAAAAATGGCTCCGTTTCATTGAAAACTTAATGAATACAACGAAAAAAAATTGCCTTTGAATTGCTTAGAAAATTTAAAGAAAAAATAAAAATTACCTTCAAATTGCAAAGAACTTCAATGAATTCAACCAAAAAAATTATCACTGTGAATTTTTATAGTACGATTTCAAAAAACAAAGATGGTCAATACTTCGATCACTCAATCTTGTTCTCATTTTAGTCACGAAAAGTCCTGCTGCTGAGAATGCCCTTTCCGATTCTATTGACGTGGGTGGAATCGCTTTAATGCATTCAAGAGAAGAGAGATGTTCTGCGTTTTTTCGCCCGTAGCCTCGAAGATCTCTAGTTCCTTTTTAAGGTGCTTTGCAGCGCTTGCTTTGCTGTCTAGTGTTCTTGATTTCTCTACCTCGGCTGCTTTAATAGCTGCATCAAGCCTTTCAGCTAGAGTCATCGAAGATGACTGAGGGACAGCTGATTCTTGCACATCATTATCTTCATCTGTCTCACTAGAGGTAGAATCAGCAGGTACTCCAAAAAGGCGATCTAACATCTGCTTTGCTGATGAAATTAACATAGACTTGGTTGGTAAGGCTGGCAAACTTCTGTCACTTGCGAAAGTTGCGACCTTTTTATAATTCTTTCCACTATTGAGGTATTGTATGAGGCCAGTCAAGTTCTCATTTCTTCTCTCTGTTATGCGTCGAATGAACGACTCCTTTAGTTTTTTTGAAAAAGGTGTGTTTAGTTGATTTAGTTCGTTCAAAATGAAAGAAAAAAACACCTTCTGATGAAAGTAAAGTCGATTCTCTGTTGCCCAGCTTTTCTGCTCCAACTTTTAATGGCTCCAGCGATGCCACAATGTCACGAATTACAGCAACTTCTTGTTTGTCAAGGTCAAAATTGTCCATATCTTTATTGCAGTCGATGAGAGCTTTCGATACGGATGACCTTATTTTGCTAAATCGCTCCAGCATGGTTTTGGAATCCAGCAATAGATGCAAACTTTTTCCTTGTTCCTGTTGAACATATCCTTGTAAGATATTATTCTTTAAAGGTGATTTGCGAAATTTTTTTGCTATTTTTCTGACTTTATTGATGATTTGAGACACGTTGATTTCTTTACCTACAGTGTCGTGCGATCCAAATGAAATATCTATCTCGAACGGATCCTCATCAAAGCGCTCACACAAAACACTTTCAAAATCAATACTATGATTGAAATCTTCTCCATCTTCATCTATGTTGTCATTATGTTCGTCATCTTCAGTTTGAATTTCTTCAGAAAGAGTGATTGCATTATCCCGGGATTTCCCGTGACAGGGAGAATTTCCCGGGAAATTTAAATTAGCTAAAAATCTACCGGGATCCCGGGATCCCGGTAAAGAAACCCTAATAATATATATATATATATATATATGTGTGGTGTGTGTGTGTGTGTGTGTGTGTGTGTGTGTGTGTGTGTATCGTGATATGAAAAGACGTATGCATTTGAAAAAATATTTTGACCTGAATTTCGAAAATTATCGTGCATTTACAACTTGAAGATGAATTTAATTCATACGTTGAAGAAATATATAAAATTTGTGAAATTTATACTAACGCTTTTAAATAAAAATGGCATATATATATATATATATAATATATATTATATATAACATCATTAACCTCGTTGATGTTCCGTGTGTTGGTCTCTCTTCACACGAAGGGCAAGCTGGTGGCCCCACCTCTAGGCCTGGCTTGGTGTTGGAGCGAGTTGCTTTATTGCGCTCTCCACCGCACATAGCCCGGTACACCCGGCTCATCTGGTACCGTCCTGAGCCAGGCGTCTAGTCTTCTCTTGAAGACTTCAACTTTGACCCCCGTAATGTTTATATATATATATAATATATATACATACATATATATATATATATATATATATATATATATATATATTATATATATATATATATATATGTGTGTGTGTGTGTGTGTGTATATTATATAATATATATATATATATATATAATATTACTTTTCACTGGAGTAACTGCCATTCTGCTTTCATTCCTCCGTAAATGACGTTTCATCTCTTTTTAATGAGTAAAGCAAAATTCGACAAATTTGAATGAGTTGTAAGAAATAATTAGCTAACTTTCACGTAATTTAAACTTTTTACTCAGAAATATTACTTTTTATTATAATTGAGTCGAGTAATGTCGAATAACATCGCTGCGTGAATGTGATAGAACATTCGACACGCAGTGTCGTTAACTTGGGTGACCATGAAGTTCAGAATCGGAAGACGATGATCCGTGAAATGTGGACAAAAAATTGAGAGAAAAAAACCCTTAAGTAAGAAACGCTTCTCAACTTGAAGAGATAATTCTCAAAAACTTCATTCACGGAGTCCATCCAAAAGAACGAAGATTAACTAGCAAGCTCTGCTAAACCGACTTTTTGAACACTTCCGGAAGCAAATAGGAAATAAAGCAAGAAATAAGAAATAAAAATTGTTTATAAGAACAAAGAATGAAGAAGGTTATGTCTTAACTTCCTTTCTTTTTGAGGAGTGTATATTTCATACGCTATTTTTCCCGTGGACGCACGCTGCTCCTTTCCAACAAAAATGTAAAAGTATTTTCCTTTCATAACACACATACAGACACACCCTCACTTCGCACTGCCAATGTTACATGATATATGTTTCTTTTTATACAGGAAGTGGTTGTGGGGGGGGGAGAATCAAGGGTGAATGCCCGCAAAAATGCTTCCCTCCCCCCCCCTCATAGAAGGAAAACTAGAGCGTCGAAATCAAGGTCTCAGAATCTGTTAAAAACTATACAATTTGTTAAAAATTATAATATATATATATATATTAATATATATATATATATATTGTTTTATGCGGAAGGAGGAGCTAAGGGCGAATGCCAATACTAATCCAATTATTTCTCGTTTCTTTACGCGTATTATTGTAATTTTTTTAATTACCGTAGTGCTTTTTTTATTTATTTATTGTTTAATTAATTGTATCGTTCCTAACCTTGATGGATACTGTACCTTTTTATTTTATGGGACATGTCTCTGCCAGTAAACATTATATTGTCATTATCTTTATCATCATTATCATTATTACCATATATATATATATATATATATTATATTATATATATATATATATATGTTGGTTTTGTCGCTACGTGTACTGTTTATTTTTATTCCATTTTTTCTTTTTGTAGCGTCAGCTGTGGATGGGTTTTATTATTACTTGTTTGAATACGTCTTATTTTTATTTCTTTTTTTAGTCATAATTTTTAGTTTTTTAAATTTATTATCGTTTGATTTATCTTATCGTTTATTACCCTCAAGAATATTGTACTATTTTATAGGATTTATATCCTGCCAATAAAGCTTATCATTATCATTATCATCATGATCATATACTGCTTTAAAAAAAAATTTATATTTTCCTCTTTTCAGAGAGTGAGCCCGGCTGGAAATCCTGGATAGAGCCGAATTGGACAATTTTATTGAATATATTTTATCCCTTAGTCTTTGCCTATTCATTAACCTTACACTATGTACAGAAATAGGTAACGAAGTTCGTTTGAAGACAGCATGAAAGTCAATAAATGATATGAAACCTTCAATTTTTTTTAATTAACTTCCATTTGATACGAGGCCCTCCTAGGAAGAAATGGCTAAACGACAAAAGTAAAATACGACAGAAAAACGCAGTTAAAGTTGTATCAATTTGAAAGCGCCATAACGTTTGAACTGTGTGTGTGTGTGTGTGTGTGTGTGTGTGTGTGTGTGTGTGTGTGTGTGTGGTGTGTGTGTGTGTTTTAAAACAAATTAAATGTAACAGAATCCACGATGTGTATATACAATCAATCAATTACTAAGTGTTATCGTAAACTAGCTTCTATAGATCTTATTATATATTTATTTATCAAATCAAATCTAATCAAATCAATATCTATATTTACAAAATAAATATTACAATGTTACAATTTTTGCTATGTTATAATAATATACTAAGCAAATGTTAAATGAACTTTTTTTTTTTTAATTTGGTCTTTAATCTTTAGGCTTTACTGGGCTCTCTGATTAATTAAAGATAAAATATAATTTATAATTCACGATTAAATTATGATTAAATAATATATAAGTTTGTATCATCCCGCTCAACGTCATTCCCATTTCATTTCATAAGTGGGAAATCCAAGAGTGATAATCTCCAAAAAGAAGGCAACCCTCAAGACGGTCTCTTCCTATTTCAAATAATTTTTATTCTTAATCTACAAATTTTTGCACTTTGGTCCAGGTTAGCTTAGGTTAAGTTAGGTTAGGCTAATGTTTGACTAGGTTAAGTTAGTTTACGTTAAGTTAGGTTAAGTTAAATCAAGTTAGTTTAGGAAATATTAGCCATTTTTCTATTTAAATATCTAAATAGTTCAGTATAATACAGTATCTATTTCAGTTTCTAAATACAGTATCTATTTAATAAATTATATTAAATAGATATTATACAAAATAGTCAAAATCATTATTATAAATATGATACCAACAGCGAACAAAAAATCAATAGTTAGAACAGTATAGGAGAAATGATCAAGTACATTTGTACATGAAATGTATGATACATTTAATCGTAAATTTTTATCATTATTCCATTATTAAAAAACAGTATTCCATTATTAAAAAACAGTATGCCATTATTAAAAATAGTATTCCATTATTATAAAACAGTATTCCATTATTATAAAACAGTATTCCATTATAAAAAACAGTATTCCATTATTAAAAACATTATTCCATTATTAAAAAACAGTATTCCAGTATCATAAAACAGTATTCCATTATTAAAAAAAACAGTATCCCATTGTTAAAAAAGACTTCAACTTGTTTTTAAAGGAATTTAAATAAAAAATATATTTTTTATCACTGCCTTGTTTCATACTAACGAAAATGGATGATTTAATCTGTTACAGGAATCTGTGTAACTAGGGATTTCGTGAAATCCCTAAAATGTTCAGGAATTTCATGTAAGGTTAAGTATGCTATTTCCGTTAAACGTACGGGAAAATTATTGAACGCCCGTTTAGGTCAGCTGTACGCCCTTGACAATTGGTTAGGTTAAGTCGTGATATTTTTGTTAAAACTAACGAAAATAACACGACTTAACTTCACATGAAATCTCTGAAAATCTTAGCAATTTCATGAAATCCCTAGTTACACAGATTCCCTGTAACATATACAAAATGTTCAAGTTCATATATATATATATCTTTTGTTAACCTTTGGTTATATACTGTGTACATACATGATACACTCAGAAGGGTCCCCTGAGAAATATATATATATATATATATAATATTTAGGAGAAATCCAATGACAAGGAGAAATGTAAATGCCATGAAAAGTCTTCTTTAATGCGCAACGTTTCGAGCAATACGCTCATCTTCAGGCTGTTTAATAACAATGTGAAATTAAAATCAATATTGAATGAAAAACAAAACAGAAAATTTCTATAACCTATTCGTAAAGACAAATTTTAAAAGACTGAGAAAAGAGGGTTAAATTCTAAGTTATACAGATTTACATATAAAAATTAAGAAGTTATTTTTAAATACATATAGTAAATGTGAAATTAATACACTGGAAAAATTAACAATAGTACACTGGAACAATGGAACTATCTACCTTACACTGCAGTATCCGAGGCTGACTAATTTGAGCAGAGACAGAACGGGAAACACGAGATGGCGAGGGCGATTGGGGAAGGAGGGATTATAAGGAATTGGGGAAGGAGGAGGGATCATAGCAAATTGAGAGGGACGGCGATGAGTCAACATTCAGACTAGGGGACAATGCTTTAATGAAAAGCGATTCTAAAATTCTTAGTGAGTTGGGACAAGTATTACAACCAAGAATTTTAAAATTGTCTAAAGTGACATCAATTTTACATTTAATGCTGTGTTCACGAATACTCGAGGCTTTTAGTTTTTAAAATTTTACCTGTTCGGCCACTTATTCCCATATGCGAATAAAATCTAGCCCTGAGAGAGCGAACAGTGCTGCCGATGTAATTCCCAAGGAGACACCTGGGGCAGGTAAATAAATATACAACACCGCTACGCAACGAGTCAGGGGTTCGATCCTTCGCTGAGAAAAAGCTACCTAAAGACGTTTTATTAATAAATATGATGCGGAAATCAGTATGATAAAAAAATTTCCTTAACAATTTTGTAAATTTAAGCTTAAATTCCTTATTCAAAGGACCCATTTCAGGTACCAAGAAATATTTTATATCCTTCGGCACTGTAATACATGGAAGTTGAGGGCTATAAACATTATTTAAGAAGGATCTAATTAGTTTGTCTACATATTGAACAGGAAAACTATTATTAGTAAAGTATGATCTTAGATTATTAAATTCATCATTAAGTAAGGTAAAATTAGAGGTCAAATTATATCCTCTGAACAGGAGAGTTTTAATACAAGACATCTTATAGTTGAAATCAGTAAAACTAAAAAAATTCATGCCCAAACCAGTGAAAGTGGGTTTCCTGTAAACTGATGTAGTAATAGAATCACCGTTTTTCGAAATTAAAAGATCTAAGAAGGGGAGGGAGCCATTTTGCTCAGTTTCCATTGTATACGTTATATTGGGGTGCAAAGAATTTAGGAAGTTAAAGAATTGTTGCGCTTGTACCGCATTATCAAAGACTGCTATCGAATCATCAACGAAGCGTCGATAGAAAATTGGCTTGAGATGAGTGGGAGATTGTCTAAAAATTACACTTTCTAAATGAGTCATAAAAAAGTCAGCTGCTAACGGTCCGACTGGTGATCCCATCCCTACCCCATCAATTTGTTGGTAAACCTTATTGTTGAAAGTGAAATAGCATTGTTTGAAGACCAATTCTAAAAGTTCCTTAAAATGAGACAATGAAAAACCATGAAAATTATCAACTGAGCTAAAAACCCTATCTAAAATAATGGCAATAGTTTCAGATACAGGTACATTTGTGAAAAGTGACTTTACATCAAAACTGACAAAAAACTTTTTTGAATCGAAGTTTTTACCAAGGAGGTCTTTTTGGAATTCAAACGAGTTATTTATAGTGTAAGCATTTTTCGCAAAGGGGACAGGAGACGAACAACAAATTTTGCCAATTGAAAGGTGGGTAAGTTATACGAAGCTAAAATAGGACGGAGAGGTGTTCCAGCTTTATGGATTTTAGGCAGACAGTATAATTGAGCAAGATTAGCACCAGATGCGAACAACTGAGAGTAAGTATCATTTTTTATTATCTTTAAGGACTTTAGTCGTGACAGAAATCTATTAACCTGGTCTTCTAACCTTACAATGACTTTATTTACAGGTTCTAGAATTTGTTTGAATTTAGTAAGATCACTTAGGATTTCATTAGTTTTGTTTATGTAGTCCGATTTATTCAAAATAACCACTCCGTTACCCTTGTCTGGTCTAGTCACAACAATCTCCTGGTTCTTTGCCAAATTCTTAATACACTGCAAATCACTCTTCCTAAATATGAAAGATTGAAATTTAAGATTTCTAAGTTTAAGAAAAAATTCTTGAGTTAAATTTGAGAACTGACATTTGAAATTATTGAAATCCCCACATGGGGAACATTTTTCAAGCCATTGAAAAATTTTTCAAAGTAAAGAAAAAACGAAGGCTTATATATTTGAAACAACGGAAGCTTAAATTGCAAACCAAGTGACAGTAAAAACTTTTCCCGAGGGGAGAGTGTGTAACTAGAAAGATTCGAAATTACCTTCTCTGAATTGAAAAAATTTGGTGAATTCATTCCCAAAGCCTTTAACTTACGTTCATGTGTTTCCAAGATGGTAGAGTGAAATTTCTCTTGTACAACGTGAACTAGAAAAATTTCACTCTACCATCTTGGAAACACATGAACGTAAGTTAAAGGCTTTGGGAATGAATTCACCAAATTTTTTCAATTCAGAGAAGGTAATTTCGAATCTTTCTAGTTACACACTCTCCCCTCGGGAAAAGTTTTTACTGTCACTTGGTTTGCAATTTAAGCTTCCGTTGTTTCAAATATATAAGCCTTCGTTTTTTCTTTACTTTGAAAAATTTTTCAATGGCTTGAAAAATGTTCCCCATGTGGGGGATTTCAATAATTTCAAATGTCAGTTCTCAAATTTAACTCAAGAATTTTTTCTTAAACTTAGAAATCTTAAATTTCAATCTTTCATATTTAGGAAGAGTGATTTGCAGTGTATTAAGAATTTGGCAAAGAACCAGGAGATTGTTGTGACTAGACCAGACAAGGGTAACGGAGTGGTTATTTTGAATAAATCGGACTACATAAACAAAACTAATGAAATCCTAAGTGATCTTACTAAATTCAAACAAATTCTAGAACCTGTAAATAAAGTCATTGTAAGGTTAGAAGACCAGGTTAATAGATTTCTGTCACGACTAAAGTCCTTAAAGATAATAAAAAATGATACTTACTCTCAGTTGTTCGCATCTGGTGCTAATCTTGCTCAATTATACTGTCTGCCTAAAATCCATAAAGCTGGAACACCTCTCCGTCCTATTTTAGCTTCGTATAACTTACCCACCTTTCAATTGGCAAAATTTGTTGTTCGTCTCCTGTCCCCCTTTGCGAAAAATGCTTACACTATAAATAACTCGTTTGAATTCCAAAAAGACCTCCTTGGTAAAAACTTCGATTCAAAAAAGTTTTTTGTCAGTTTTGATGTAAAGTCACTTTTCACAAATGTACCTGTATCTGAAACTATTGCCATTATTTTAGATAGGGTTTTTAGCTCAGTTGATAATTTTCATGGTTTTTCATTGTCTCATTTTAAGGAACTTTTAGAATTGGTCTTCAAACAATGCTATTTCACTTTCAACAATAAGGTTTACCAACAAATTGATGGGGTAGGGATGGGATCACCAGTCGGACCGTTAGCAGCTGACTTTTTTATGACTCATTTAGAAAGTGTAATTTTTAGACAATCTCCCACTCATCTCAAGCCAATTTTCTATCGACGCTTCGTTGATGATTCGATAGCAGTCTTTGATAATGCGGTACAAGCGCAACAATTCTTTAACTTCCTAAATTCTTTGCACCCCAATATAACGTATACAATGGAAACTGAGCAAAATGGCTCCCTCCCCTTCTTAGATCTTTTAATTTCGAAAAACGGTGATTCTATTACTACATCAGTTTACAGGAAACCCACTTTCACTGGTTTGGGCATGAATTTTTTTAGTTTTACTGATTTCAACTATAAGATGTCTTGTATTAAAACTCTCCTGTTCAGAGGATATAATTTGACCTCTAATTTTACCTTACTTAATGATGAATTTAATAATCTAAGATCATACTTTACTAATAATAGTTTTCCTGTTCAATATGTAGACAAACTAATTAGATCCTTCTTAAATAATGTTTATAGCCCTCAACTTCCATGTATTACAGTGCCGAAGGATATAAAATATTTCTTGGTACCTGAAATGGGTCCTTTGAATAAGGAATTTAAGCTTAAATTTACAAAATTGTTAAGGAAATTTTTTTATCATACTGATTTCCGCATCATATTTATTAATAAAACGTCTTTAGGTAGCTTTTTCTCAGCGAAGGATCGAACCCCTGACTCGTTGCGTAGCGGTGTTGTATATTTATTTACCTGCCCAGGTGTCTCCTTGGGAATTACATCGGCAGCACTGTTCGCTCTCTCAGGGCTAGATTTTATTCGCATATGGGAATAAGTGGCCGAACAGGTAAAATTTTAAAAACTAAGAAGCCTCGAGTATTCGTGAACACAGCATTAAATGTAAAATTGATGTCACTTTAGACAATTTTAAAATTCTTGGTTGTAATACTTGTCCCAACTCACTAAGAATTTTAGAATCGCTTTTCATTAAAGCATTGTCCCCTAGTCTGAATGTTGACTCATCGCCGTCCCTCTCAATTTGCTATGATCCCTCCTCCTTCCCCAATTCCTTATAATCCCTCCTTCCCCAATCGCCCTCGCCATCTCTCGTTTTCCCGTCTTGTCTCTGCTCAAATTAGTCAGCCTCGGATACTGCAGTGTAAGGTAGATAGTTCCATTGTTCCAGTGTACTATTGTAATTTTTCCAGTGTATTAATTTCACATTTACTATATGTATTTAAAAATAACTTCTTAATTTTTATATGTAAATCTGTATAACTTAGAATTTAACCCTCTTTTCTCAGTCTTTTAAAATTTGTCTTTACGAATAGGTTATAGAAATTTTCTGTTTGTTTTTCATTCAATATTGATTTTAATTTCACATTGTTATTAAACAGCCTGAAGATGAGCGTATTGCTCGAAACGTTGCGCATTAAAGAAGACTTTTCATGGCATTTACATTTCTCCTTGTCATTGGATTTCTCCTAAATATTAAATTGAAGCTCTGTAGAAGCAACCCGCTATATATATATATATATATATATATATATATATATATATATATATATATATGATATATATAATATATATATATATATATATATATATATATATATATATATATATATATATATATATATATATATATATATATATATATATATATATATATATATATATATATATATATATATATATATATAATATATATAAATTATTTCACGAAAGCAACACGTGAACAATATTTATGATGAAAATAACCACGAAGGAAAAAGGAAACACAGAATGGTGCTCAAGGGCTTTCGCCTAATGACACCCTCAGGAATACTGAGGATGTCATTAGACGAAAGCGCTTGAGCACCATTCTGTGTTTCCTTTCTCCTTCGTGGTTATTTTCATCATATATATATATATATATATATATATATATATATATATATATGAGATCTTCCAAATAAAATGAAGCAAAAGCAAAATATACCAAAGGAATTTATCTGTAAGCCTTAATTGTGATTTACTTTCCGACTCAGCTTGAGAAACATTTTCTCTGTAGCAACCAGGAAAAGAGAGAGAGGAAGAGAGAGAAAGAGAGAGAGAGAGAGAGAGAGAAAAATTACCTCACGCAGTTTTATGACGATCGCATCCAAATTTACCGCCCCTTTTTTAATCCTTGGTTCATTTATTTATGTATATGTACAGTCGGATCAGAAAAGCTGTCTTGAAGCGCCATGTTTCTTAACAATATTTACCAGTAATAAAAATAGAGTTTCACCAGAGGACTTTTTCAACTGTTTGTACCTTGTGTATTTGTTACTAAATCTACATTTTTAATTGAACTTAATAATATTTTAAGATTGAAATGTGTTGTCTTCATCAGCATATGAATTTAGCACTGGGTGAGTTCTGGTGTACCTAAAGAGGGCATAACATCCCACATAGTTTGTTCATATCAAGGGGGAACGTCTTGGCCGAGTTATAACGCCACTTTGTTAGTTTATTACTCTTTGTTCGCAGCCGAAGTCTTGCTGGTCGAACCTTGAACCCAAACTTGATAGCGTTTTAAAGGTAACATATAGGGTGTCCCAAAAAAAACTATATACTTTTTATAGCATCATATATTTTATAATTTTAAAAAAACCAAACAATATATTGTTATAGCAATTGCCAATGAAAGGTAAATTAGTAATCTAAGTGATCAAAATGTTATAGCGAGTTGTTTGCATATAAAATTTAATTAACTACGCCAAGTGCTCAAAATGTTCTCCGGCGGCATGAATGCACTTTCAATACAACAAAATCGTGTGGTCTGATGAAGCTACCTTACATGCGATAATCCACACGTTTATGTGGATAAACATGTTAATTTACCAGGATTAACAGCATGGTGTGGTTTATCATCCAGGGGTTTGGTTGGACCATTTTTCTTTAATGGGACAGTTACCGGTGCCGCATATCTCGACATGCTGCGGACAGAAATTATACCTGCAGTTCGGAAGTTGTTTGGAAACGACGACTTTTACTTTCAACAAGATGGAGCCCCCCCCTCATTATCATTGTGATGTCAGAAGGTACCTCGATGAAACGTTGCCTAACCGTTGGATAGGACGAAGAGGAAGCGTTGAGTATCCTCCACGTTCACCGGACTTGACTCCACTTGATTTTTACTTGTGGGGCTACCTGAAGGATGCAGTTTATGGTACAAGACCCGCAACACTCGAACACCTTAAGGATGCAATTAGGGAAAAGTGCGGGACCATCAGAGCATCCACATTAGTCCATGTCTGCGAATCAGTTAGTCGACGCATTCAAAAGTGCATTCATGCCGCCGGAGAACATTTTGAGCACTTGGCGTAGTTAATTAAATTTTATATGCAAACAACTCGCTATAACATTTTGATCATTTAGATTACTAATTTACCTTTCATTGGCAATTGCTATAACAATATATTCGGTTTTTCTTTTATATAAGTAAAAAACCGTATTGAAGTTTCAAGTTCGTAAGCTTAATTTGGTTCAATGAAGTTGAAGTTGGTAAGCTATTTAGAAGGAAAGTCTGTTGAAAGGAATACCGTATAAGTTCGTAAGCTTAACGAACTTAGGGTAAGAAAAACTTCCTTGCTCGTGAAATTCGCAAGATGGTAAGTTTCAATTGTCTGTTATACATGAAACAGACATTTCTGTCGTCTGATGCTTCTTTATACAGAGCCATATATGGAAGAGAGAGAGGAATATCTTGGTTCACACTTGAATAGTGGGCGTTTCTTTCAGTTTGTGGTCCTAGTGGAATGAATTGGATAATTTGGTGTATGGACGCCATATTGGTTTTGAAAGTGTAGTTAATGACATGTTTTGAGCGTACTATTTCGACTTTTATTTTAAAGAACATTGCCGAGATGTAAAAATTACCATTGTCTTAGTGAAATCCTAATGGTTCCATATTTTCTTCCTATTATAAGTTAAAATGCCAAGAATTTAGCAGGTGACCGACTTAGAATCATATTTAGATAAACAAAATGATGGCCATCGTAAAATTGCTCACAATACTGGACAATCTTAGAGGTTCTTAACACGTTTGATGCCAACCGGGTTTTGCTGTTTACCCTACTGTACCGAACACTATTTGACTCACTGAAGTAAAAAAAGAAGAACGACCCACCTGTGGGTCGTGCGGTACCCACTGAAAACCCTACCACGACCCACCCGTCCGTGTTTTGGCACCCAACGTGTTAAGAAATATAAATAGAATAGTTCAGTAACAGATATCAATACTTCACGCTATTTCTTCTTGTAGATGACTGATAGGGGATGGGCTCATGTTCCATAGTATTTATAATGATGCTAAAAATATATCTAATACAGTCAAACAGTACTTGCAATGCCAAAAGCGAAATGGAATGCTCGACATTATGGAGTGTATCCTCCACTGCAAATTTGGGAGAGCAGATATGAATCCCATTTTCGAAGGAAATTAACTAATCCAGGACTCACATTTACTTCCATACCAAAGTCATGACATCAAATATTTTTGGAGTACATTTGACTTCATAAAAGGACATCATTTGTGGGTATATGTTTTTTGAAAATAGAAAATTTAAAAGTTAATTGGCAGAGGAAAACAAAATAACTTCCACAATACAACAAGTAATAATAAAAAAAAAAACAAAAATAAACTTAAAAAAAAAAAAAAAGCAAAAGCACTGGCAAACATTTTCATACCATGACACCCATAGTCTAGAAGGCAAAAACCGGACTAATGAATAGCTTGGACAAACTGGATTCTCTGAGTTTTTAATTCTTTTTCCATTAGGATCTATGGAGCGCGTCTTGTTACACTAGAGGCTCTCGACATTGTGGTTAGCGAACATTTGCGAAGATAGGCATCTTAAAGGTAACTTATACAACAGTCTAAAAGATGTGTTATAAAGCAAATTTAGGGTTCTGCCGGAACCACTTTTATAATTAGCTCACAGTTGCTGCCTATAAGTATAAGCTATTTAAAGAATGCCTTTAGCTTAACTTGCGCTGTCTGTTTTTGTCATTATATATATATAAACGCTGCAAAGTGGCACGTTTGCTAAAAATACCCCAATTATTAAAATACACGTAACTTCCCTCAAGAGTGATTTCTAATATTTTCAGTAATCAGAGCATATTTCACATTTATCCTAATTTTCTTATGCGAGTTGAATGGACTCAGTTTTTTACAGTTTCCTATACAGACTGTCCAAAAAAGCAAAATAGGCGTGTGTAAACGAACATAAGACAGACAGACAGATATCGTCAACATTATATATATATATATATATATATATATATTAAAAAGAGGAAACAGATAATATACAGTAGATGACGTATAAAGGCTGGGAATATAAATTAAAATTTTCTATCTAAAATTTTTGATGTATTGTATGAGGGAACTGAAGCAGCGAATGAGTTTTAAATGAATTGTTTGCACCTCGCTTTTACTAATAAACAGATATAATGCATAAGCTATATAAATGACATTTTTTACCCAATAGCTTTTAACCTGAACTAATTCCCCATCTCCAGAATTGAAAATTCCCAGGAGATGAACTGAAACTTGTACAGATATTCTTTACAGCAGAGCAGTGAGCATATTATCTATTAGCATTATTATTGTAGCTTCAGTTTAAGCAATTGAACGATAAAAATATGATAGTTTTAATAAGGCGTGGCAACAACGGTTCTTCAAAATGAATGAATATATCTTCTATTTGCTATCGCTGTTGTAAAGATATGTAAAATAGCGAAAGTTTAAACTATAATGGAATTACAACATAGGAAAAGAAAATGATTTAAAATAAAACAGTAGCATATACGAAATAACTAATGCAAAGTACACTTCTCAACAAATCATATATTTGCCAACTTAAATTGAGGTCTCTCCCCATTTCCCCGTCGTCAAGCAGTGAGGTTAGGTGAGAGCATAAAACTTTTAAAGGTATTTTAAAGTTTAGTTATACGTTTCAAGTAAAACGTGTGACCATCTAGTCAATATCTAAAAGTAGGCAATTTATAAATTGACTGAAATTTTAGGCAATTTGTTAAATGCTCGATTTACTTAATACCTAATTAAATCTAACCTAGCCATGAATTTTTGGGCAACATATTGGGAAATACCAGTGGGCATGCATATGCAGCATTACCAGAAAGGTTAGGTTTGGTTAAGTTAGGTTTTGTGTGTATCACCAATTTGACACATTGCCTGAATTTCAGTCAATTTATAAATTGCTTCATTCTACACATTGACTGTAACATATATATAATGAAGGTAGCTGACTTATATGTTTCACCTGAAACGTATACCCAAATTCATAATAATGAACGTTTATTAAATTATACAATTGAAATTATACTAAAATGGGAAACAAAATACGTACTGGAACGTGTACAATTGTACATGTACAAGGCTTATAGGGTACAGGGTGGGCGAAAAGTCTGGGCACCCCCTCAAAATATTTAAATATGTAATTTTTACATATCTCATATTTACAAATCTAATTTTTTGCATTTTAGTAATTTTTTGTTAAATTAAAACTTAAATTAAATGTTAAAAATGTCAATAGACAAAAAAATTTCTTTCTTTTGTGTACACTATCTTATCTTGGGGGTGGGGGGGGGGGCAGATTTTTTGACCATCCTATAAATTTATTGAGGCCTACTTTTCCCATATACTGTAAATGTTACAGGTCTTGGAATAGTAAGCTTGCTTTAAAATTTAAAATTTCTAAATTTTATATTATTTACACATTTGTTAAACATTTCTAAACCTTTGATTTTTAATTTTTTACATTTTTTCTGAATTCTACATTACTGTTTTCAAATTGGTATGATATTGGGGCTTTTCGGTTTGGCGGACTGCTACAATTTTACAAAACTTACCAAATCAATTATTTACAAATTTTATCCTAAGAAAATGTAAGTTAGATTAGGTTAGGTTAGGTTTAGTTAAGTTACGTTAGAAATTAGATATTTTCTTAGGATAAAATTTTAAATAATTGGTTTGGTAAGTTTCGTAAAAAATTTGTAGCAGTCCGCCAAACCGAAAACATCCATAACATTCATTATGGGTATCATTGTAAAAATATTATTTCATTGGTTACGAACCTC
Organism: Bathynomus jamesi; assembly: GCA_023014485.1. Classification (NCBI taxonomy): domain Eukaryota; kingdom Metazoa; phylum Arthropoda; class Malacostraca; order Isopoda; family Cirolanidae; genus Bathynomus; species Bathynomus jamesi. The sequence continues at coordinate 702,502 of JAJOZX010000609.1, forward strand.
TTTACGAACTCTTCGTTTGTACGAAAAACTTTTTTAGTATTTTATTTTTTTTTACAATTTTATTAACAATTTTTTTTTTACAATTTTTTTTACAATTTTTTTTTACAATTTTTTTACAATTTTTTTTTTACAATTTTTTTTTTACAATTTTTTTTTTTTACAATTTTACTTTTTTTACAATTTAGTATTTTTGCTACACAACTTTGTGCATTTTGCATTACCTTATTAACTGAGAAAAACTTTTCACTTTACGAGTTTATTATGTATTAAAGTTTCTGATAGTATTTTTCGACTGTTCCCTAATCCTGTGAAATTGTTTTCACGTTTAATCTTTCGCTGACTATCGCCCACTTTAGTGATTTTATTTTGGCTAACGCCAGACGAATTCATTTTTTATAATGTTATAATGTTTCAGACCAACAGAGACCCTAGGATCTACTCATGGCTGGTCTACCTAACTGTGTTCGTAATTGTGTATTGGTGCATGTTCTCCGTGGTGGCGGAGGGGACCTACAATTTTACGTGGGTTCCGAACCACAAAGCCTTAATTTTACTACCTTAAACTATACCCAATCTATCAACATACGCGTCTAATCGATTTTTAAACATGTTTATAGACGTGCTACTAATTACTTCTCCCGGCAAACTATTCCACCTATTTGCTATTCTATTCTGTATTTATGTAGAGCTTCGTTATTTATAAAATTAAGATATTTTCATATTATTAATATTTTAATTATTTTTTTAAGTTATTTGTTATTATTTGAACTAAAATAAGTACCGTTTACATATATTTTAAATGATAAATTTTCTTATAAGTTGCTCAAGCGATTTAACCTCTTAACGACTGAAATTTTTGTAGGGTTAAGTTATGAGTACGTGTATTGGAAACGGTACATATTCGACCCAATGGTCCAAAAGAGGTTAACAAGATATTCGGACAAATTAGGGTGGCGTATTACAAGCTTTTTTCGTTCTCTCACTTTTCCTTGAAATGTGCTTTTTTCGGAGAATTTATTTCCATAAATGTACTTAAACTATTGAAATTATTGAAGATTGAAATGAGTTGGAAACGTATAAAGTTTAAATTAAATATCAGAAATTCATATTAATTTAGGTTAAATTTAGTGAGGTTAAATTAGATGGTAAATATGCAAAATTGGCGATACGAGCATTTGAGGCAGATTTATGACAGAGAGAGAGAGAGAGAGAGAGAGAGAGAGAGAGAGAGAGAACTGCCATTGCCCACCCAATAAATGAAAATTTTGAAGTTTCGGACGTCTTCTGTAGCATGTCGGTGATTCGTTGACACACGTTGCAATTGACCAATAAACACACACACATACATATATATATATATATATATATATTTTTTTTTATTCTCTCTCTCTCTCTCTCTCTCTCTCTCTCTCTCTCTCTCTCTCTCTCTCTCTCTCTCTGTCGCGTTATGCGAACTGTTTCTTAAGAACATAAATTTTTAAAGAGGCCATTTATATGTTATGTTTATTGAACGAATCATCTATCTTTTTTCTGTATGTATATATATATATATATATAATATATATATTACCTTCAACAATTTATGTTTTTAGAAATAATTTACATAATGCGAGAGTATATATATATATATATATATATATAATATATATATATATATATATATATATATATATATGTTCTTATTGGTCAATTTCGTCATGCATCAATCAATCACCTCTACGCTACAGAACGCGTTCGAAACACTGGAAATGCTGTATTTTTGGATAGGCAAGGGCAATTGCATTATACTGTTCATACATAAGAAAAAGTAATTAAAGTTAATAATGTTGTAATATATGACTGCGTGAATTATATTTGTATCATCATTTAAGTTGTTCTTATTTGTAAATACTAAATGCAAAGGCTTTTTTGTAGTATTAAATGAACTGAAAACAAAGTTTCAGGTCACAACACTATACGTTAATCAGGTCAACAGTTGCACTCAGTTTCAAAACTGAGTTTGTGAGTTATTTGACCTAAAATACTTGTAACTAATCATTAAACCTGAAGTAGTTAATTTGCGGCTAGTCTTAGAATGAACCCGTCATTTGACGCTGCAACATAAATTGAGTTCTTTAATTTTCTTGAAACACGTCCGTCAAATGACTACGTGTTCGTTGTACTTTTCAATCAGTTGACTAGTTTCATTTTGTCGTTAATTACTAGATACACTAAATTTTAAAGAGCGAAACGAATTATATGGCTAATCGCGCGTTTCATAGTGATAATAGAGTAACTAGCGTCATATTCAGATTAACTAGTAGATAGTCTACAAAACCTAGTCTAATATAACTTAAGTGGAAAATATAAAATGGAGAAACACGCCAGTTGATCAAAGTAAGTACCATAATGGCTTTATTGTATAAATATGGTATATGTATACAGTATATATATATATATATATACCGTATATATATATATATATATATATATATATATATATATATATATATATATATATGCTGCAAATCCACAAGGAAAAAGAAAAACGATTCCAAGGCCTTTCGTGTATTCAGAGCTACACCTCGTCAGGCTGACGAGGTGTAGCTCTGAATACACGAAAGGCCTTGGAATCGTTTTTCTTTTTCCTTGTGGGTTTGCAGCATTCATTCATTTCACGTGTTTAATTGTAAAATTCATCCCATATATATATACACGTTGGACCGTATCCACATATAAAAAAGAAGACATTAGACAGCTGGAGGGGATCAAAGAAGCTTCACAGCCAAGATCAATGGGTGCAAAGAACTAAATTACTGGGAAAGGTTACGAGAACTAGACCTATATTCACTGGAAAGGAGAAGAGAGAGATACACCATTATTTACACTTGGAAAATAATGGAGAAACTAGTCCCTAATCTTACTCTGAATCCCATAACTCCCCAAACAACGGTGGAAAGTAGAAGTGTAGACTGTGTCGTATTCCCAAATTGAAGGCGAGACAGGGAACATCCTTAACCCTGAAAGAAAATAGTTTTGTAGTGAGAGGACCAAAACTGTTTAATCAGTTGCCCAAAGACCTAAGAAACACGAAGGGAGTTGCAGTGGAAATCTTCAAAAGAAGCCTAGACGCCTGGCTCAGAACAATCCCCGATGAGCCGGGCGTACCTGGCTATGTGAGGTGGAGAGCGCAAGAATCCAACTCACTACTTCACTAGGCCAACTCGAGAGGAGGGGCGACAAGCTTGACCTTCGCGAAATGAGAAATCATCGCGCGGAACCTTTGTAAGGTTGTAAGGTAAGGTTTATATATATATATATATATATATATATATATATATATATATATATATATATATATATATATATACTGTGTGTGTATATATATATATATATTATATATATATATAATTTTTTTTTTTTTTTTGTTACACAGTAATACTCATCAATACGTAAGTTACCCATAAGTTACTCATAAGTGATATTTTTTTTGGGGGGCGGGAATAGATAAAAGAAAAAAATTGTGTGTATGGGTATGGATGATACCCAATATCTGAGCCATGAAATTCAAATACCCATATAGATTTGAAACTATTGAAACTCGGAACATATCTTACGTCTATAACATATGGTATTTTCTTTCTACCTAAATTTCAACGCAATTAGTTTTATGGAAAACTTTCATAACTGCTGAAACTTTCGAATTTACTGGAAAAGATCTTCAAATGTTTCACCCGTTTAATTCATATAATTGTAATGAAATATTTGTTCGTACGATTTTATTGAAACTCGCTCATAATAAACTGGTCCATATAATCGAGTTATTTCTTACCAGTTTTCAGCAAAATCCGAAGGTCGCAAATCTTTTAACAGAAAACTGATACGAATATTTCTTGTCTACTTTTCTCAAAATTGAACATTTGAAAATGACAGATATTCTGACAGCCATTATATATATATATATAATATATATATATATATATATTATGATGGCTTCGAACCACAGTTTACCCCTCTGCAGCACTCCCCTCATTTGCGGGATTTGGTGCAGGAGAGAATTGGCTTCCGCTGTTCTTCTGCCCTCGTAACCAGCTATGCATGGCTGGTTAGGGACTTTGCACAAGAACCTGTCTATATATATATATATATATATATATATATATATATATATATGTGTGTGTGTGTGTGTGTGTGTGTGTGTGTGTGTGTGCGTGTGTGTACTTTCAATGCTCCTGATTCCTTTATATTATTGTTATTCATTCTAACTTAGTCTGAACAACTAAATGAATTTTAATTATTCTAATTAGGATTTTAACTGCACTGCACTTTTACGTGTGGTAGCGAAGTGTACCGGTTGAACCTGTAATGGAGGGAATCAAATCGACGTTCAACCTTCAACAAATATTTATTTACTTACTTGATTGATATAAGTAAGGAGGAGAAACGAGTGATTATTTAAGTAACTACATGCACAGAGAGAGACAGAGAGAGAGAGAGAGACAGAGAGAGAGAGAGAGAGAGAGAGAGAGAGAGAGAGAGAGAGGGGCCTTCAGCCGACTACAAACATAAATCTCATTAATATTCCTATCCGGTTTAATTTATATGAGTATATTTACGATTCTTTTTAAACTTGCAGGATATATTGTACGTTGATTGAACCTTTCATCATTACATTAAAAAAATATATCCTTAGGAGAAAAAAGGTTACGAGGTATAAAGTGGACCAAGATCATAAAATTTTTTAATTTTCAAGTTCAAACCAATATTACTCAACCCAAAATCACAAATCGGAAATGTGAGCGGATGGGTTTGTAGTGTAGTCTTAGGAAAGGGTGCATCAGGTTTTAAGTACTTATCTTTAAAATTCAAGGGGGAGAGTCGAAGTTTCTATAAAAAATGAAAAAATTTAATAACATTATAACTTTTCAGCAATTTCTAGTCAAATTTAGACTAAATTACTGGACTTGAAACTTCAGAAAAACGCCGAAAATTTCGTAGTAAAAGAGATTTTAGGAAAACGTACATCTCCCCTGAGCTCTTATTTAGTGAGTGGCTTGGTTTTAAACCTTGTGCATTTGCTAAGAGCAATTTTATCTTTCCTTTGCCTTTCCTTCCATCGAATTTCAAGCCATTGTCCTTCAGTATAGCGTGTTTCGCTGCCCTGTAGTCATCCAAGAAATGTTCCTTTTCCCGGTTTGAAAGATACTCTTTCAACTGATGATATGATTATTCCTTGCAGTTAACAGGTTCGGATCGGGAGTTCCTATCTGTGATGGCTTTCGTTCAATTTTCAACATATTAAATATTTTTTTATGAGTGACAATATTGGAGATAACGTAAACATTATTTCTTCGGTCTGTTGATCTCTTTATTTATTTACTTTTGAGTCTCAGCCGGAATTCTCATTGAGGGCATTGGTAGAAGCGCTTCTACCAAAGTATTTCTTGTGTAAATTTTGAAGGTAGTGAGAGTGAATTTTTATGTTACTCCAAATTTACACTAATCTTACATATAAAAGCTGCAGAATTGTGTAATCGTAGCTACAATGTCCATCTCTGTACCTACAATTCTCTTTCTCATTGTTTGCATACGGCTTCATCATTTGTACCCTCCGTCGGGATTTCTTTTCTCGCCATGGTTTTTTTTTTTTACTTTGCTAATAGTTTTGGTCTTCTAATACGTGTTTCGAATCACCTGAAGATCAGGGCCCCCAGCTTTCTTTAGTTAGCCTTATAAGGCTAACTAACGAAAATATCACGACCTAACTTAACCAATCGTTAGGTTAACTGTACGCCCTTGACGATTGGTCAGGTTAGGTCGTGATATTTTTGTTAGTTAGCCTTATAAAGCTAACTAAAGAAGGCTGGGGGCCCTGATCTTCAGGTGATCTTGCGTTCTTTCGGGTTCCCCACTTTTCTTCTTCGTTTTCCTTACGTGCTTCTTCTTTTGTTTCTACTTCTTTCAATCTCTTCTCCGAAATTCTGCATTTTTCCTTCATCTTTCCTTATGTGGATCTTCTCTATATTTATTCTTCCTATTAAATTTGCTTTTGTCGTACAAGCATCAAAAAGCAATTTAATTCCTTTTTGTTGTTTCACAGTTGAGTAAACATAAAAACGTTTGTATAAAATCCATTTCAATAACAAACAAGAGTAAAGGAGCGTCGCTCGCGGCATTTCAAGAAGAACCTCGCAATTCTTAAATAAATCATCCAAATCAATCATAAGAGACCATTGCCAATTTTACGACCACACTCTACACCCCCAAACCAGTTTCAAAATTATCGATTTCACAAAGCAACCAACAGATTTTCGTATCTTAGAATCTCGCTATATATCCTCTGTAAGGAATCGCTCGTTGACGACTACAGTTCCGCTTTCAACCTACTGTTATTCATCGTGAAATAACTTTTAGCCAATAAAATTTTAATAATATTTTAAAATAAGTATTTTCTAGAAACTAAAACCAATTATGTACAAGTTCCAAAATATCAAACAAGTTTACAGTACCTGTTTAGCTAGGAAACGCTGTACATAAATGTATGTGTGGATTTATAACAAACCTTATCATTATCATAAGTAAAACTTATGTATCTCATCTCATACTAAAAATATTTTATTGTTACATTCAAAACATTTAGAAAAAACTAACCAACTAAATAAATAAATATTAAAAAATATGATACCTCATTGAGTAATTTTATCAGTGAAGAGAAAAACCTTTTTATACGTATTGAAGCTGTTTTATGTAAGTCTTATAAAGGTTGAAGACCTATTTACGGGACGCAATAAAAATACACATAAACTTTTATATATACTGTGTGTATATATATATATATATATATATATATGTATATTATATAATATATATTATATATATATATATATATATATATATATATATATATATATATATATATATATATATATATATATATTATATATACACTAGAGGCACTCAATATATTTTGCCCCACCCTTTTTTCTTAGCTAAATAATAGGCTATGGGGCTGAAATGTCTTTTGGGCCGTAAGTTTGAACTTTCTGCGCTTCACATAACCGGATTTTTCTAGTTTGAACCTCCCCTCCTTGTATAAAACCGATCGTTAAACGCAGTTTTCAAAGATGGCGTCTGACAGTGATGTGCGTCGTAAACAGAGAGTTGTTATCGAGTTCTTAATCGCAGAGAAGGAAACAGTTGGAAATATTCACAGATGTCTCCAAAACGTTTACGGAGATGCTGTTTTTGATCGAAGCACAGTTGGACGCTGGTCTAAACATGTGAGATCATCGGAGAGAGGGAGAGCCAGCCTCGATGATGAGCCACGTAGCGGTCGCCCGGCATCGGCTGTCATATCTCACACTGTGCAACGTGCTAACAGCATCATTCGATCAAATCGCCGCGTCACATACAAGGAGCTATCAGTGGAGCTAGGAATTAGTGAAGGAAGTGGGAATACGATAATTCAGCAACTGGGATACTCAAAAGTGTGTTCACGGTTTGTTCCTCGCCAACTGACTGAAGATCACAAAGCCCAAAGAAAAAAAATTGCTTCTGAGTCGTTGGTTCGATACGAGACAGAAGGGGATGACTTCCTTTCACGAATTGTGACTGGGTATGAGACTTGGGTACATCACTTTGAACCTGAAACAAAACGCCAATCCATGGAGTGGCATCACGCAGACTCCCCACGCAAGAAAAAGTTCAAAATGGCTCCCTCTGCAGGAAAGGTTATGGCCACCATCTTCTGGGACATGAAAGGGGTGATTCTGGTGGATATTATGAAGAAAGGACAAACAATCAACTCGGAGGCATATATTGCTACCCTACAGAGACTTCAGAGACGTATAAAGCGAGTTCGACCGGAGAAAAAACTGGAAGACGTCCTTCTTTTGCACGATAATGCAAGTCCACACAACAAATTGCAAACAAGAGAGGCCATCACAAAAATGCGCTTGACTGTCTTACCCACCCTCCATACAGCCCGGATCTAGCACTTTCAGACTTCCATTTGTTTGGGCCAATGAAGGATGCTATTCCTGGAAGAAAGTTTCAGAGTGACGATGAAGTTGTTGAGGAGGTTAAGAGGTGGCTCCATCGGAACCCAGCGGACTTTTACCAGCAAGAAATAAAGGCCTTTGCTTCGAGGTGGAGGAAAGCCGTAGAAAAGGAGTGGAGACTATGTGGAAAAATAAAAACTTGTAAAAAAGGTATGTAACTACTTGTGTACAAAATTTCTGGAACTTACAAGGAAACTTGGAAAGAAAAAAAAAGGGGGGGGAAATATATTGAGTGCTCCTCGTATATATATATATATAATTATGATGGTTCAAAGTTGTTACCTCTCAGTGTGGACACCCTGTATATGGTGCAACAAGGAAAGAAATTGAATCTTACAAGAATATTTTACAAAATAAAAGTTGTAAGTACGGAACAAACTGTTAACATTTCCACCTTTTGATGTGCAAGTAATCAGTTAGGGAGAAAAAAAATGCCCAAATATGGAGTGCCCGTATTTTCGCATTAAGGGTATCTAAAGAAGAGGAAGAGAAATACCAACTCAAACCCCAAATGAAAGAAGTAACAACAGAGCCAAAGGAACACATTTTTTAGAAGTGACAATGTTAAAAGAACAACTGTTCCTTTTAATGAAAAAAGACCGAACTCTGCAGATACTGATATATGTGCCCCAGTAATACATACACCACCCTCCGTCCAACACCATCCACCGTTAATTCAACACCACAATGGTGTCAATGGCCGCTTCCCTAGTATTTCCCAAATGAAATAACTGCAGTCATTGAAAATAACAACACAGTTAAAAATATAATTCGACCAAAATTTACTAAAAGTATTAAATCCCAAAATGCTGTCATTTATGCTATTCCTTGTAATGACTGTCCTGAAAATTATATTGGGGAGAGTATCGACATTCACAGCCGGATTCGCCAACAAAAGTACTCTGTGCATACATCTCAAGCTGATAGTCCAGCATGTAATCATATTCAATCTGCACACAACATAATATTAATGTTAATGGCTGTGAATTCCTTGTTCATATTAATGATAATGATAATTAATGCTAATGATAATAGAAAAATAGCAGAAACTTCTTAATTAAAAAACACTGATAATTTTAATGGTAATAAAGCGTCTTTAATGCGTATGCTTTTATGTTTAATATTTAAAGGTCTGTCCCTTGGCTGAAAAGTTACAACCAGCTACTTTAGTTTCTTAATTGTTTTTTCAAAAATTTTATTGGTTTTTTTAATTACTTAATTCAGTTTTAGTCCGACCAGCGACCACTTAAGACGTCGTGTTTCCTTCCGAATTGTAAAGGGTTCCTCTCTCTCTCTCTCTCTCTCTCTCTCTCTCTCTCTCTCTCTCTCTCTCTCTATATATATATATATATATATTATATGTATATATATATATATAATGCTAACCATTATTCAAGAAGAGTTTTAAAATTATAGATTTATTCATACCTTTTTGCAGGCACGTAACCGTGAAAAGACCCTCTAATGGTTTATTTAATACCTCATTTGGAAAGGTGTAAATAAATTCATCTTCCCTTTTATAATATATAATATATAATATATATATATATATAATATATATGCTGTAGTGTGTATATATATATATATATATATATATAAATATATATTATATATATATATATATGCTGTAGTGTGTGATATATATATATATATATATATATATATATATATATAAATATAAGCTGTTATTGGGTCGTTTTAAATGAACTTCAAGACCTCAATTTAATTTTAAATAAAAAGAAGATAGTTCCTATTAAAGCTTTCATTATTTTAACTAACATAATTAGTTGTCAGAATATTTACGTTTCTAACGTTTCTAACTTTTCTAACGTTTCTAACGTTTCTAACTTTCTAACTTTTCTAACGTTTCTAACTTTTCTAATTTTTCTAATGTTTCTAACTTTTCTAACTTTTCTAGCGTTTCTAACTTTTCTAATTTTTCTAACGTTTCTAACTTTTCTAACGTTTCTAACGTTTCTAACTTTTCTAACGTTTCTAAATTTCTACCGTTTCTGCTTCATTATGCATTGTATGCAATGTACTATATACAGTATCGTTTTATATTTTCAAGGTCACTCACTGATGGGGTGACACACATGTTCGACGTTATTTGGAATATGGTAAAGCATTTGCATTTTGGAAAAGATACCTTTTATTCTCTGTGTACATAAAATCTGGAGGAATACCATCTACGAGTACATTATTACTTTTATGTACAGGTAATATTTTAGTGTCTACACTTGATGAAAAGGTATACAAAACCATTTTAAGGTCACATACATATTATAATAGTAATGCGAGTGTGCAGAGCACATTAATCAAATTTATATGATAATGAACGTAATAATGGCATTATACAGACCTTAAGTTCATGTCTTATTTCTAGTACAACCCTTTAAACAAGCATAGATCTCGGAAAGTAAAGATGTAAGGTCGGGAGACCGGGAGAATATTTTAGGCGAAGATAAAATTGGATTCCTATATTATAATAACGTACGCGAATTGGATCGATCTCGAATTAACTCGGATTCGATATTATTCCAGTTAAACGATTCAAGATTGGATTTAATTACGGTTAGTATGAGTCGATTAATTCCGGTTCGATTTAATTACGTTCTATCTTCCTCCGCACCCCCAACATAATATAACCTATAACCTACACAATAGATTTGTATGTACGATTTCTTTAGATCTGAAACAACAGTTCAAACTCGGACGTATCTAAAATATCAAATGGGTATAAAATAATAATCGTTACGCACAAATTCCGACGATTGTCATGATGCAATTATAAACACGTAACGTTTCCGTGGCAACTAATTTCGATGTTAATGTCGTCATGTTTTATATTCTGTATTTACTTATTTTTGACGTGGACATAATTTTTGTATCCGAGTATAGCCTCTTTCTATATATATATATATATATACAGGGTGTCCCGTAAGTCTGGACCCATAGGGAAAAAATAATAAATTACAAAATAGTCCAAAAATTTATTACATAATCTGTTCAAAGTGTCCGCCGTTGTGTCGCACACATAGTTGAAGACGCAATCTCGACTGCGACAGCACTTTCTGAATCACAGTCGCAGAAATTTCTTGACACGCCTCCACAATGCGTGCTTTAAGGTGGAAAATGTTCTGAAGTTTGACCTCGTACACTTTGGCTTTCAAGTGGCCCCACAAATAAAACTCCAGCGGAGTAAGATCATAATAAAAAAATAATAAAAATAATAATAAAAAAAATATATATATATTATAAATAAATTTTTGGACTATTTTGTAATTTTATTATTTTTCCCTATGGGTCCAGACTTACGGGACACCCTGTATATATAATATATATATATATATATATATATATATATATATATATATATATATATATATATATATATATATATATATATATATATATAAAGAGAGAGACAGACAGACAGAGAGGCAAAGAGAGATAAAAAATTATATCAATGCTTTCATATACGAAGAAAACATAAAACAGTCAATTATTACTCTTTAAAAGCCAAAACAAGGCATCTACATTAAGGAAATTCGTTTAAAACCGCTTACGCTTCTGGCGTTTATCTTCCACTGCTATAATGTACGTAATTCTGCTCTTACGAAATCTTTCCTAAAGAATAATTATCGTAAATCCAATTCACTTTTAAACGGGGATCGATAAAATGCCTTTAGAACGCAATACAAACCAGACTCTCTTTTATAAATATGACGGTGATCATGAAAATCAATTTTCTTTGTATTTATGATCCTTTCGTATTGATTTCAGGTACGTTTGATAAGACGTTAAAGGTATGGATTTCAAACAGGGCTAAATTCCAGGTTTGTTAAGGGTTGAATATAAGTGTATTACGTTTTTCTTACGTATAAAGTTACGTTTATAAGAATCTGTTTAGAATAATAGTGAGTATTGAGAAGAGTATATTGCAAGTGAACAGCCAGTTACGTAATTATTATTATTATTATTATTATTATTATTATTATGTTGTTGTTGTAAATGTTGCACAATCTAGACCAGTGGTTCTTAACCTGTTTATATGGTTACCCTAAACCAATTCTAATCCAGCTCCATTACTCCAATCATTAGATATTATTTTTTTATAACTTCTGGATTATCACAATATTATTTTTTATAATTACTGGATCGCGTGTCATTACCCCACCAAATACTTGTCATTACCCCAGTTGGGTAATTTACCCACCGGTTGAGAACCAATGATCTAGACTCTATAGAATAACCGAAAATAAATTCAAGAGAAATAAATATACAGATATGCAGATTTTCTGTTAAAATTGTAACAGCATTATCTTAATATTCTTTTATTATCCAGCAATCATAATTATTATCTTAATATTCTTTTATTATCCAGCAATCATAATTATCTTAATATGTTTTTATTATCTCGTTATCTTAATATTCTTTTATTATCCAGCAATCATAATTATTATCTTAATATTCTTTTATTATCCAGCAATCATAATTATCTTAATATGTTTTTATTATCTCGTTATCTTAATATTCTTTTATTATCCAGCAATCATAATTATTATCTTAATATTCTTTTATTATCCAGCAATCATAATTATCTTAATATGCTTTTATTATCTCGTTATCTTAATATTCTTTTATTATCCAGCAATCATAATTATTATCTTAATATTCTTTTATTATCTCGCACTCATATTATCTTAATATGCTTTTATTATCTCGTTATCTTAATTCTTTTATTATCCAGCAATCATAATTATTATCTTAATATTCTTTTATTAGCCAGCAATCATAATTATCTTAATATGCTTTTATTATCTCGTTATCTTAATATTCTTTATTATCCAGCAATCATAATTATTATCTTAATATTCTTTATTATCTCGCACTCATAATTATCTCCATATTCTTAATAATATATCCATAACCAAATTTAATGTAATGCAAATGTGCTTTTTATAACTAAATTTAATGGTGTAGCGACAAAATCGTTGAACATCCTCATTCGCGAAGGGTTAATGTTAAATTTTCTTCGCTTATCGTGCAACCAGTTCGGTGATACTACGTTATAACTTTAAAACATACTTGTATGTATGTATATGTACAGTATTTGGCAGGTTATATGATAACGTATACAAATGTGTAATTTTTATTTAAAAATTTGGATCCCCTGAAGATCAGGGCCCCCAGCCTTCTTTAGTTAGCTTCATAAGGTTAACTAACAAAAATATCACGACCTAACCTAGCCAATCGTCAAGGGCGTACAGTTGACCTAACGATTGGTTAGGTTAGGTCGTGATATTTTCGTTAGTTAGCCTTATAAGGCTAACTAGAGAAGGCTGGGAGCCCTGATCTTCAAGTGATCCAAAAATTTGGCATTTCATTTTAAAGCGTAAGCTTTCATAATGGTTATGTAAATTTTATACTAAAGTTACATCTTAAGTTATTTTTATATACTTACATGTTATTAACTGCTGTTTATGATTGATTATTTTATGAATTTATTAACGTATTCATCCGTAATTTCATCCTTTTGTGAACATCTCGTGTATATTTCATGCATACCTCTCGTTAATACCTTCTTATTGTATTGCTTTGTACAGAGTGTTCATAAAGTCACGCAAGTGAATATGGTAAAGTGTACATATATATTCCCTTGCGTGACTTTATGAACACCCTGTATGTTTTTTGTATTAAATTAACTTGCAAATAATATTATTCCTCATTTTTGTAAGTCTTGGGTAAAATTATACTCTCTCTCTTTCTCATTTATTTTACTTTCTAAATCAAGGAAAAACACTTCAGAAATTCAGCATTTGAAATTAACTTAATAGTTATAATTAATTCAATAACAAGTTGACGAGATTACTTTTTACGTTCTAAATTCAACACATACAGCAAAAATTGGTAAGTTTTACCGTTCTAAATCTAGCAAAGAGGAAAGAAACTGGTTTCCCTGAATTAGAAAATAAAAAATAACCTTTTTTAAATGTTGTTATAAAAATAGGTGTATTTTTGCTCTGAATGCGTTTGCATTTATGAAATTCAACTAATAAGTCAGGGATTTATGATACTTAATAAAAGGGGATAAATAAATGTTCAGGTTACTATATTTTAATTAGCCTTATATTAAAATATTACTTAAAACTTTGCTAATTACCGTTGTTTTAATGGTTACAAATTAGAATTAATATTTTACTTAATAATATAACGATTTAACTTACTTCTAAATATGCTGTATTTCAAATACCAAAAATAAACATTATCAGATCAGAGACATAGGTTTTAACGCAAGAATCTAGACATAGTCTTTGTAAATTATAAAAGCCCTATTTATTTGGTGTTGTAGTATGCTTATCTATAGTAATCTTATTACGTAATAACTGAATCATATAATGCTCCCACTGACATAAGGTACTGCTTTTTGAAATAGTCAGTTTGATGTAACTTTTGTGATGTACGTAACCAGCTTGTCGTTATCAATTCGTATTTCATCAGGAAAACTTTAATTTTGAAAGCGCAAAAGTAATTTCCAAATACAATTTGTTAAAATTAGAGAAAATGCCACTACTCAACAGTCCATTATAATAGTGAACGTAAATTTAAATACGATAAAAAAATTATATTAATGTTGAGGTTATGAACGTTCCTGGTTTCTTATTTTAAAGGGTATTTGAAACTAAGATTAAAAATTTTTAAAAAATGGTGACCGTCTTTATTATTTATCATAATACTATTACTATTGCTATTACGTTCATTTAAAAACATTCATTATTTCATCAAAAGTTTAAAAAGAAACCCAGCTCAAATGAAACCATAAAAAAAGTTGTACATGGAATTTTTTTTTAAGTTTATATTTGTGGTGATGGTGACCATGTTTAGGAAGTAAAAGTTCGGATTTATATTATTATTTCAAACATAAATATTTGTTTATAGTCATAGCTTATTACATTGAAATTTACAGTCGCCATAATACACAAATAAAGCTGCACGAATGTTTTTGTTGGTGACTTTAGCAGCTATCTCTTGACCTCTCTCAAATAAAATTGTACCCGGTCACCCAATTATTTTATAGAGTGCAGCGTTTTTCTTATTTTTAACAAGAGGGATAAGCACCGCGTAAAAAATGGCGACCTATTTCTATTTTCTTAAATTTTGATAATCGGGTATTCGAAAAATAATTCTTGCAGAATTGTTTTTATTATACAGGAGGGGCCAAGGGCCAATTGCGTAAATTGTTTTTATTTTACAGCAATTAGGGCTTCTAAATGAATAAGAGTAATGTACGTACAACTTTACATCGTTTTAGGTATTTTACGAATTTCATGAAGAGAATCGCTTGATTACAGTCTTTATCGACCTTCCGAGGTATTTGATTGTGTTGAGCACCGTGTATAGGCTGAAAAAAGAAAATACAGATATAGATTCCACGGTGAAATTCTTAATTAAGTTTATCCTATGCTTTAAATACATTCTAAAAATAGTTTTTATAGTAAAAAAACTTGGTATTTTCTTACTTAAGGATAATAAATGTATCTTAAGTGCAGTACCGCATTTAACCCTTTGTCGCGCAGTGTGACTTTACTGGTTTTGTTCTGGTTAACGCCAAGCGATTTTATTCAGTTTCGGAAAGACCTTTGTGCGGTAAAGGATTAAGTAAACGTCTCTTAATCCTTTACTGCACAGAGGTCTTTCTGAGACTGAACAAAATCGTCTGGCGTTAACCAGAACAAAATCAGTAAAGTCACACTGCGCGACAAAGGGTTAAACAAGATGAAAAAGGAAAAGATAATACGGGGGAAAACTAGTACTGCTAGGGACTCAACCCCGCCCCCTGCGTGGTTTCAGAGTCGGTGCTCCCACCGATCACGTCATTCAAAACCCCAAACCCCAGATAGGTTCGTTCAAGTTAGCCAAATATTTACACTGTTTGACTATGCTCCATTCATCTCCCTCGCCATTATGAAGAATGCTTTTTAAGTGTACTTATTATACTTAAAAGCATTTACGAGTATATGCTTTATAAAGGTGAAATAGCTGAATGGAGTTTGGTCAAACGTCGCTAATGATATTGTAATTATATATATATATTATATATATATATATATATATATATATATAGGGTGGGGCACGGGAACCAAGTGTTTTTGGAATAATCAGGAAAATGATATTTATTTTTGTAAAGAAAATATATTGGTAGAACAACATTCGTAAGAACATAGCATTTCATGTCATAATAATCATGTACCGAAAATTATATCTGGCATATGATGTCCTTGGCCGTCGACGCATTGTTGAAGGCGTTTACGAAAATTGGCCTCCACTCTTCCCAGCAGGTCTCTGTTGATTTGGATGATTTGTTGACGGATCGCTTCCTTCAATGCATCTAATGTACGGGGCTTGTCCTCGTAGACACGTGACTTGAGGTACCCCCATAGAAAGAAGTCACATGTGGACAAGTCAGGGGACCGAGGGGGCCATGCAATGTCACCAATCTCAAAATGAGATGGTTGGGAAACAGGGGGCGAAGAACAGCCATTGACGCTCTGGCGGTGTGTGGCGTGGCCCCATCTTGCTGAAACCACAAATGTCGACGAGCAATACGCCTTCTTCGTAACTCAGGGATGAAAAAGGTGTTCACCATCTCAATGTAACGCCCAGATGTTATGGTAACGGTAACCCCATTTTGTTCGAAGAAATAGGGACCGATGACGCCAAACTTTCCCACCGCGCACCAAACTGTAACCTTAGGGCTATGCAGCGGTTTTTTCATGGAGTTGTCGCGGATTTTCAGCAGCCCAATACCGACAGTTTTGATTGTTGACGGCCCCATTAAGGTGGAAATGGGCTTCATCACTCATTACCACCATCATGTTTTCATTCTGCTCATAAAGTGCAAGCATTTCCTGTGCAAAATTCAGTCGTTGGGGGCAATCGTTTACATTCAATTCCTGCACCATCGCTAACTTGTATGGGTGAAAATGTAATTCTTCATGCAAAATCCGTCTAACAGTACGATTGCTGATTCCGAGTGCAGCTGAATGTCTCCGAGCAGAGCGGCCTGGGCTTTGCAACATCGCTTGTCTGACCCTTTCAACGTTTCTGGAGTACGCACAGTGCGTTGCGGCCCCTTCGGTTTTTGTTTTCATTATTGAGCCTCCTGTTCGAAGATTGTTAACCCAACGTAAGATTGTGTCACGAGCGGGAACAGAGTCATTTCGATGAATGTTGAATCTGCGGCGAAACGCACGCTGAACTGCTGTCACTGACTCGCCACTCCTAACAAAATGATCATACGCGAACATGCGGTGTTCTAACGTCCACTGCTCCATGATGGCACCTGAAAGATAAAGGTGAGTGTTAGTTAAAGTTAAATGCTATGAACCCAGGAATGGAATGCTACCTACCGCACGCCCCTCCCATTCCTAATGGCCGATTACTAGCTATTCAAAAAACACTTGATTCCCGTGCCCCACCCGTTTTATATATATATATATATATATATATATATTATATATATATATATAATATATACAGGGTGTTTCAGGAGGAAAGGTCAATACTTCGGGAGGTGATAGTATCGGTCATTGTGAGAAAAAAGTTCATATGAACATGTGTCTAATTCTGAATGGTTACGGAGATAGAGCTGTTTGAATCTACAAATACAAAAGCATTGTTAATGGTAATCAAGAAAGAGAAACCAATTACTGTTTCTAACATTTAAAGTTTAAACATTGGCATTTTGAATGGTATCAGATACAGAAATGACAAATTTGTTACAGTTTACAATACGTTTTCGAAAATCCCACCGTCAACCTCAATGCACTTTGCAACTCGTGTGCGAAGATCGCGTGTTGTTCGTCTGAGTTGATCTTGACGTTCCTTTATGCGGGCAGCAGCATCCAAAATGCGCGCGAGCAATTCGTCTCGTGTATCCACCTTTCTTTTGTAAACTTGACTTTTCATCCACCCCAACAAACAATAATCTAACGGGGAGAGGTCTGGAGACCTTGGTGGCCATTGAATGGGACCACCGCGGGGGAGGAAGAGCTTCGCGCGCATCAGATTCAAACAACTCTATCTCCGTAACCATTCAGAATTAGACACATGTTCATATGAACTTTTTTCCCACAATGACCGATACTATCACCTCCCGAAGTATTGACCTTTCCTCCTGAAACACCCTGTGTGTGTGTATATATATATAATAAGTAAAATCCACAAAAGTTAAAAGAGGTAAAAACACTAAAGACCGCAAAGCTTTTCGAGAGAACTTACTCTCTTCTTTCAGGCAGCAAAACTAAAACTGACAGTAAGAGTCGAAATTTTAAAATAAATACTAAAAAACGTCTTGCTTCAGGCAACTCAAACTGGCATAAAATGTTCTGAAAGTGGGAGATTTTAAGATCATAAGATCTGAGTGAGAAACTTTCGTGTGTTTTATCAAAATTGTCGGTTTTTTTATAAGAGACTTTGAGTGGAACATGAAATCTGTCATACCAGGTTAAGTTGAGGAGGAACGAGGAACCCCTTAGGATATGTAGCCCTTCTTATCTTCAATCCGAATTTTATTATATCAAGAATTCCTTTACAAAATTGGAATATCCTCCCATTTTTATTGACAAAGCCTCGCGAGTTGCCAGATATTAATTTTTATAATAATATTGCCAAGAATAAGACTTTTCGGGATGCTCTGGTGGCCCCTTTTAATGCACAGCCACTGCGTGACGGCGTTCTTCCTTAACTTAACCTCTTAACGACCGAGGTTTTTGTAGGGTTAAGTTATGAATGCGTGTATTGGAAACGGTACAAATTTGACCCAGTGGTCCAAAAGAGGTTAATCTGGTATCACAGCTATCTTGTGCCACTTGAAGTTTCTTACAAAAAAAAAAATCAGTTATCTAACCCTTCTTTTAATGCTGGAGTGTACAAGATTCCATGTAGAGGCTGTTCCAAGGGCTATATTGGCGAAACTATTGCTTTGAAAAGACGCGTATATCAACATGAATATAATTTAAATATAGCCGACGAAAATTCGACCTTCTAAATTTAAAACTTTTAAGTTCTTTTTGAGCGTGCATTCTAGGGGAAGATTTTCTTTCTTTTAGGTATGAAAGCTTCTGGTATAGTGGTGGAAATCTGGTATAGTGTGGAGATCTTCAAGAGAAGTCTAGATCTTTGACCCAAAGCAACATATGAGTCTGGAGTACCTGGCTATGTGAAGTGGAGAGTGTATGAAACTAGCTCTCTACTTCACCAGGCCAACTCAAGAGGACGAGAGACAAGCTTGATCTATGTCTGTGAAATGAGGAGAAATCATCGCACGGAACACCTGAAATATATATATATATATATATATATATATATATATATATATATATATATATATATATATATATATATATATATATATAACCTTACCTTACAACCTTACAAAGGTTCCGCGCGATGATTTCTCATTTCGCGAAGGTCAAGCTTGTCGCCCCTCCTCTCGAGTTGGCCTGGTGAAGTAGTGAGTTGGATTCTTGCGCTCTCCACCTCACATAGCCAGGTACGCCCGGCTCATCGGGGATTGTTCTGGGCCAGGCGTCTAGTCTTCTTTTGAAGATTTCCACTGCAACTCCCTTCGTGTTTCTTAGGTCTTTGGGCAACTGATTAAACAGTTTTGGTCCTCTCACTACAAAACTATTTTCTTTCAGGGTTAAGGATGTTCCCTGTCTCGCCTTCAATTTGGGAATACGACACAGTCTACCGCTTCTACTTTCCATCGTTGTTTGGGGAGTTATGGGATTCAGAGTAAGATTAGGGACTAGTTTCTCCATTATTTTCCAAGTGTAAATAATGGTGTATCTCTCTCTTCTCCTTTCCAGTGAATATAGGTCTAGTTCTCGTAACCTTTCCCAGTAATTTAGTTCTTTGCACCCATTGATCTTGGCTGTGAAGCTTCTTTGGATCCCCTCCAGCTGTCTAATGTCTTCTTTTTTATATGGGGAAGTTAGGACCGAGCAGTATTCTAATTTGGGTATGATCAGGGTTTTCAGTAGAGGAATCATTACATTCCTATCCCCTCGTTTAAAGGTTCTCAATATCTGACCCGTTATTCTCTTTGCTCTGTTTACTGCTATCTTATTTTGTGTTTCAAATTTCGCATCATCTGTCATTACAACTAAATCTTTTGCTCTGGAATTTCTCTGAATTTCCTGTCCATTTGGGGTATAATATTCCACGCACTTTAGGTCTTCTCTTTTTCCGTACCGTAATAGCTGAAATTTCTCGGTGTTAAATTTCATATTGTTGTCTTCAGTCCACTTGTAGATTTTGTTTATGTCGGTTTGTAGAGATCCTATGTCTTTTGGGTTTCTTATTTTTCTACTGATCTTTGTGTCATCCGCAAAGGATGTTACTGTGCTGTCTCTGGTAACGTCCTCATCTATGTCAGTTAGCATGATTATGAAGAGTAGTGGAGCTAATACTGTTCCTTGTGGTACTGAGCTTAGGACCTCTGATTCTGATGAAGATACTCCTTGTACTATATACAGGGTGGGCGGAAAGTAGCTCCCTATTTTGGATTGGTAAAAAAATACGTATATTATCCATTTATTTCAGAAGAAATAATATGAAAAGGTAGGCATACATGGTAGGTTTTCTCTGAAATTCAATGTGGGCTCCAACTCTTTCCACCAGCTTCTGGAGCCGCCCAGGAATGGCGTCCACTGACTTTAGCAGGAACTCCGGCGGGATGGAGGACATGACTTCCCGAATTCGGTCCTCCAGTTCTTCCAATGTCCTCGGTTTGGTGCGGTAGACTTCTTCCTTTACCCACCCCCAAAGAAAGAAGTCCCACGGTGTCAAGTCGGGGCTCCTGGCTGGCCATTGATGTGGACCACGACGACCCATCCAACGCCCAGGGAAGTGGGCATCCAGCCACTCACGGACAACAAGAGCGAAGTGCGGAGGGGCGCCATCTTGCATAAATATCAGATCGTCGATGTTCTCCCATGTGCTGACAACCGGCCAGACCTCGTTTCGCAACATAGCAAGGTACCGCTCAGCATTCATGGTGTTGCGCAGAAGGAACGGGCCCACAACCTGATCTGAGGTCATACCACACCACAACCGTTACACTGAACCGATTCTGCCGTTTTTCAGCGGTAACCGTGCGACTTCTTTCTTTGGGGGTGGGTAAAGGAAGAAGTCTACCTCACCAAACCGAGGACATTGGAAGAACTGGAGGACCGAATTCGGGAAGTCATGTCCTCCATCCCGCCGGAGTTCCTGCTAAAGTCAGTGGACGCCATTCCTGGGCGGCTCCAGAAGCTCGTGGAAAGAGTTGGAGCCACATTGAATTTTAGAGAAAACCTACCATGTATGCCTACCTTTTCATATTATTTCTTCTGAAATAAATGGATAATATACGTATTTTTTTTACCAATCCAAAATAGGGAGCTACTTTCCGCCCACCCTGTATATATATATATATATATATATATATATATATATATATATTATATATATATATATATATGTATGTGTGTGTGTGTATATATATTATATATATATATATAGAGAGAGAGAGAGAGAGAGAGAGAGAGAGAGAGAGGTGTTCTTAGGGAACCGGCAGTTAAGGATAAAAAAGATGATCAACACTCACGTCAACATTATGAAACGTCTGATACTAAATCTTCATAATGTTGACGTGGGCGTTGATCATCTCTTTTATCCTTATATATATATATATATATATATATAATATATATATATATATATATATATATATATATCTTGTTACATCCAGTGTGTATTCCCTATACATATATGAATAAAACAATAATAAACTAAATTATTTCTTTCTTTGCTGCTGCTGCTGCTGCTGCCGCTGCTGCTTTCTGCTTTCATTGTTGTTATTAAAGATTAGAGTAACGATGCATGCGTGTTTCTCTCAATCAGAAAATAACTCTATGGCAGCAATATTAAAGGGGACTTACTTAATTATTTATATCGAGAATATTGCAGTTATAACTTTCAACGGAGAACAAGAAACATAATATCATGTATATTTTTTATTTCCTCAAACGGAAGCAAATGGCGGACATGAATTGTCTGAGTAATGAGACAAAGTGGAACATGGATGTATAAAGTCCATTTCAAGATCAAAATAGTGATGGAAATTTTGACTCAAAAATTAGAAAAAGGTTCAACGTAATTAAATTCAATGTTGTGCAAATTGTTGCAAAGATATCTAATCATCTGCCATCTTAGGATTCTTTTTTAATAGATACACAAATACAGTATAATTCTATGCCATATTTGCATTCTATATTGCGTATGGATATACGGGACTACATGGTCGTGAGTATGGATATACGGGACTACATGGTCGTGAGTATGGATATACGGGACTACATGGTCGTGAGTATGGATATACGGGACTACATGGTCGTGAGTATGGATATAGGGACTACATGGTCGTGACTAAACTGTTATAAATAGTATAGAGTGTTAGCAAAAGTAAATAGACACTTTCGGTTTTTTTCATAGTTTTTAATTTAATACTAAAAGTCAATAAATAACTGTACTGACTCAATATATTTAGGATGGTGTTGCTTTCCCCTTTGCATTATGTAAAGCTGACACACGTTCTGGCATTCTATTGATGAGCTTGGCTATTTGTTTTTCATGACAATTATATCGTTGTGTTTATTTACTTTTGTCCACCTTCTCTTTTGATTACGCCTTTAAAAATCCGTACGAAATACGATAACAAATAGCCATTTAAGCACATTATTATGAAAATAATCGCGAGAGGGGAGCGTTGCTATGGTAACATAAACCGAAACATAAATCATATAAAAGAATCAGAAGAGGTAAGAGGAAAAAAAGGTTTCCGAAATACTTCATAAACTAAGGGATGAGAATTTAAAAGCAAAGTAAACAAAAAAAAAGAACGCGTAACATTCAAAAATATATTCATAATATACAGAGTGTTTCAGGTCGACTCTAGAAATATGGAAATTGGCGGAATTTGTAGCAAGTAGGTAGTAATTCAATGTTCGGTCGACCCTATATATATATATATTCACCTGCAATAAAAGAAACACTTCATATTAGTTATGGAATTACTATGACAAACTTCAAATATCAAATTTCAAATACAAACTAAAAATTCCGCCAATTTCCATATTTCTAGGGTCGACCTGAAACACCCTGTATATCAAATAATAATAATAATAATGATAATAATAATAATAATATCTCAAAAGACAAAAAAAAATAATTTTTTGCCTTAATGAAACAAAACAGTCCAACAAGCGGCTAAAGGAAACTTGACCTCGTAATGTTTCCTATTTTTGGTACTCGTGTTAATGACACCTAAAAAAAAAAAAAAAAAAAAAAAACTAATTTAAGAAATAAATTTTCTTTTTCTTTTTAAGATTTATTTAAAAAAAAAAATTCTTGAAGGTTTTATTTTGTTCTCATGAAAACGAAACAGAAATAAAAAATACGTCGATTCGCGAAATAATAATAATTTATGTCATCAACTTCTGTCAACAGTTGTGCTTGAATTGTTCTTTAACATGAAGGTCAAATAACATTGTGCTCTATAGTCTTTTGCAAGCAAAACAGCAAAACATCAGACTAAATAGCGGCAGTATATATATACAGGGTGTCCCATAAGTCCGGCATCATAGGAAAATAATTAAAAAAGGCAAAACAAAAGCTTTTATTTACAGAACGTGCTCAATATGTCTACCATTGTTTTCAATACACAAATTCAGACGTGATACCCAGTCAGCAAGCACACGGTGAATGATGTCGGGAGTAATGGTGTTACATGCCCCAATAATGCGCTGCCGCAAATGTTCAACACTCCTAATTTTCTCTGCGTATACCAGCGCTTTCAAGTGGCCCCAGAGATAAAATCTAGTGGCGTGAGATCCGGGCTTCTAGCTGGCCATTCCACAGGCCCTCGACGTCCTATCCAATGACCAGGGAATTGTTGGTACAGGTATTCCCTTACTTGGGTGCTGTAATGTGCAGGAGCGCCGATTTGCTGGAACCATGTTGGGAAATTTCCTTCTTCGTTCAAGACACTGGGAAATGCTTCTTCCTTGAGCATACGTAGGTAGGTGCCTCCAGTGACATGTTCATCGAAAAAGCGGGGGCTTATGATGCGATCCTTCCAAATGCCACACCATACCATCACCCGAGATGCACCTTGTTCCTTTAAAGAGGTATACCAGTGAGGGTTGTTTTGAGACCAGTAGCGGTGTTCTGTCGATTTACCTCACCATTTCCATAAAAACAGCCTCGTCACTGAAAAGAATGGTGGACGGGAAATTGGCATCCCGAGCATACTGTTCCGTAGCCCATTCACAAAATTCCATCTGCCGGTCGGGATCATCTTCGCTTAATTTCTGGAGGATCTGAAGTTTATATGGATGCCATTTGTGAGCCTGAAGAATGGGATGGATGCTACTTTTCGACACTCCTGTCTCGGCGGACAATCGCCGAAGAGACTTATTGGGACTTCTGTTAAAATGAGCTAGGATAGCAATCGCTGTATCATCGTCAGTGGACCTCCTTAAAGGTCCACTGCGTGGTTTATCTTCTATGGATCCTATTTCCTTAAACTTTGCAACAAGTCTGCTAACACAACTCTGTTATTGGCTCGCGATCTGGATGCAGTCTGTTAAATTCAGCAGCGGCCTCTCTTTGACTCCGATTTCCTATGAGTAGAATTATCTTGGATTCGTTCTTCCTTGCTCACAGACATTATGGCTTGTAGAAGAGAAAAATATGAATTATGGTTTGTAGAAATAGAAAAATATGAATTTCTCCTATGATGCCAGACTTATGGGACACCATATATATATAATATATATATATATATATATATATATTATATATATATATAATATATATATATATATATATATATTATATATATATATAT
>JAJOZX010000609.1:732500-777500 GCA_023014485.1 Bathynomus jamesi
GAGTAAAAAGCAAGCTCAAGTGTGTTTTGAACCTTTCTTCGAAAAACATTAGTGACAATGCAAAAAGTGCCCTTGGATATGGTATGTCCTTTTTTATTGTTAAAAAACCTTCGGCTTTACAAATTTGTTACAGTCTCGCGTGTTTTGAAAAAACAGTGTAATCTCCCTCAGTATTTGTTTAACATAGTTAAAGGCCTCGTTTATAGTGCGGCGAATGGTAATTACGAAGATAACTTTCCTAAACGTTTTCGCGATGGCCTCTCACAATTAAAAAAAGATGGGAGCTCCATATTACTAAACAGACAAGGCTAACACCATATTATTATGGACAAAGTGGACTACATCGAAAGATGAACGAGCTTCTCCAGGACCCCGCCACATACAGCAAACTTAGGAAGAACCCGCAGGATGACGTCATCAAAATCATTTAATAGTGGCTTGAAACGCATTCTCAAAGATCATAAGGACTTAATTCCGCTTTTCATGTCCACTCACCTTCTCTGCCCTACCTTTACGGTCTTATTAAAACCCACAAACCTGGCAACCCTATGCGCCCTATTATTAGCTCGGTGGGCTCTATTACTTATAAACTCTCCAAATGGCTTGTCAAGTCTTGTCCCCATTCTCGGAACTATCTCTGATTCACATGTAAAAAATTCCATGGATCTTACTGAAAAATTGAATAATGCCGTACTGAAACTAACGATAGATTGATCAGTTTTGACGTTTGTTCATTGGTTTACAAAAGTGCCGATTGATGATATGCTTGACTTTCTCTCCCAAGAATTATATAAGTATGACCTGCCACTACCTTCACACATTGTTTTGGAACTTATTAAGCTTTGCATCAAAGACTGTAAATTCACTTTCAATAACGAGTATTATCAACAAGTGTTTGGGATGGCCATGGGCAACCCCTTGTCGCCCCTCCTCTCCAATATTTATATGGAGTTTTTCGAAATTACTTACATTCCGAGAATCCTGGGGTTGGCATCCCTTGGTTGCGGTACGTCGACGATATTTTGTGTATCTGGCCCATGAATCGTGACCTGGATAACTTCCTCCTTCAGTTAAATGATCAAGTCCCTCCATTAAGTTTACTTTAGAAGTGGAACAAGACAATTTAATCCCATTTTTGGATGTGCGTGTACATAGAGAAAGCCCAGGTTTTAAGTTTAGTATTATCGGAAAAACAAACAATTTGTCCTACGTACACTTTTACTCGGGACATGACACCCCCACTAGAAGGCCATTTTTTCTTCAATGTTTCTCCGCGCCCTTAGGATCGCCAGTCCGGAATACATCGATGCCGAATTAGAAAAAATCAACGGTATTGGAAGTGATCTGTGTTATCCATCTACGTTTATGGAATCTTGTCTGTCTCACAAGGCAAAAACGAACTTTCTATCGTGTCAATAATACACTCGTACTTTGTCAAAAAATGTTTTAGTACTTACTTCCATTTTTCCCGGGCTTGTTAGGCATTGCTATGTACTTAAACTTTTGGATATTAATGTAGTATTTTCATAAACAATATTGTGAAAAATATCATAGTAAAAAATAGCCCTACCAATAATTCAGGCATTATCTATAAAATTGGTTGTAACAATGTGATTCCTTTTTACATAGGTCGACGGGAAAGGATTTGCACACACGTTATAAACAGCATCAATATTCCGTTAGAACAGGACAGTTTTCCAGTGCCCTTTTTGTCCATTTGTCAGAGTTATCCCACTGTATTGATTGGAATAATGCTTCGTTTTATTTCACTCTAGCAACATTGTTAATAGAAATATTCTTGAGCTGCCATTATCCAACTTACAAATAACTTCAACAAAACAGCAAAGGTCTTTTCAACTCGATCCGTTGTTTAGAATTCCTTCAGAACAGATTTAGATAAGAAAGGTAGAACGCTAAATCTTTGGTAAACTTGTATGCCACCCTAATAACTTTTATTTTTCAATTTTTATATCAAAAACGGGTAGAGTGCTAACCCGGGCAGATTTCCAGTATAAATTTGTATATATTTTTTTTTTTTTATCTATAACATTGGTTGGAAACAATTCATTTAATCTTGTGCTAAAAATCGATAATTTTCAATTTTTATATACAAAAGAGCAGAGTGCTAAAACCCGGGCAGATTTCCAGTATAAATTTGTATATTTTTTTATTTATAACATTGGTTGGAAACAATTCATTTAATCTTGTGCTAAAAATCGATAGTTTTTCCTTATAAATCTGTGTGCCCCTCCCACAATCCTTTAAGTTTGTTTCTCCGTTTATTGTATATATATATATTATATATATTTTTTTTTTTTTTCTGTAACCTATATATAGGCTGTAATTCTTTATGTACTTCAGTGTTCCTGAAGATGTCATTAGACGAAGCGTTTGAGCACCATTCTGTGTTTCCTTTCCTTCGTGGTTTTATTCATCATAATTATTTTTCACGTGCTACTTTCGTGAAATAATTTTCATATATATTATATATATATATATATATATATATATATATATATATATATTATATATCTATATATATATACGAGGGTAATTCAATAAGTATCCGCATGTTTTATTTTCACAACTTTATTTTCATATCTGATAGATTATAAACACATCACTTCTCAACATAGTCTCCCTGTTTCTCAATACACTTAGTCCAGCGATCTACGAGCTTCCTAATGCCATCACAAAAGAATGTTTATGGGTGTATGCGTAGCCAGTCATGCACCACCTCCTTCAGGTCATCATCGCCTTGGAATCGCTGACCTCTCAAAGCGTCTTTTAGTGGTCCAAACAGGTAAAAATCCGAAGGTGCTAGGTCTGAACTGTTGGCGGGATGGTCGAGAACTTCAAATTTAAGTTCTTCAAGGCATTTTCTAGTCTGTGCAGCGGTATGAGGGCGCGCATTGTCGTGTAACAGAATAACACCTTCCGACAATCTCCCTCTCCGTTTTGTGCGAATTGCTTGCTTTAACTCATTCCGAGTTATGTTATGTTAACACTGTTTTGGGATACACGAGGCCCTATCCTTGAACATTATCTAGAGAGGAAAATGTTCTAACGGCTTCTATGATTGACCACATTCGTTTTATCAAAAAATAATTGCATAATTGTTCCAAATGGAACAATTAAATTTTTAGAAACGGTGTTCGGTTTGGAACAATTTAACTTTGTTGTGTATCTTTTATAAATTCAATATTTAGGGAGCCTTGAATCTTTTAAAAAATGCCTAAAACAGTGTTTCTCAGCCGGATTTTACCCACGACCCCCCTGTCAGGGTCTTAGGTCGGCGCGATCCCCTTATCATCCTACAGGGTAAACAAATTCACGAAGCAGGTTTTGGGTTTGTTTTTTTTGCGCACAAATTACTACTACAGGGGTATATAAACTACGACCTACGGAGAGTCGCGACTCACCGTTTGCGAAACACTGGCATAAAACCTTATATAGTAATGCAAGACCTATTATCATTTAACTAATTTCTGCTTCTACGGTAATTATAATGGAACCTATTGTTTAATGAAGAGAGATCTATCAACTACTTCTCATCAGATGTCATTCATATTTCCATCAGCTGTCCACGAGTGGGAATCTTTGAAGTGAGAATTTCAGATTTGGGATAAAATTTCCTGATTTTGGAAGGGGTAAAAAAAAAAAAGAGGGCCGTAACGCAATTACAGTCTAGAGGAGTATTTCGTAAGAAAACAAAATTAACCTAAAAGGTGGGAAATACTTCAGTGGGAATAGAAACATGTTTATTTGAATAAACGTCTCCTTTAAGATTCTCACACGCCAATTTGTCCCATTTGGTCGAGGAATCAAATGAAAATGACACTCACTGGTAAGAAAACGAATCTCTCTCTTCGGTTAAAAATTAAAAACAATTGAATCCTCTCGCCTGAATAATTGATATTTGTAATTGAAATCGGACTGTCAATAATAAATTGTTAACATTAACATTAATTAAGTCTTAAGAGGATAAGAAAAAAATCTATCTGAAACCAAAGTTAATAATTATTTACAATAAATGTTCACAAATATTACTTCAGATTAAATATTTACATACGGTAATTAATAATTAATTTTTCTTGTTAATTAATTGAGTTTCAGCTTTCATTTATATACCTGATTGATTGTAGCCTCTCATTGAGGTGATTAAACTGCCCTTAGCATGAGGAATGAAAGGATGAGCTAAACGATTTAAGCCATTCTAAATCCCAATCATTGAATAAACTAGTTCCATGAGTATGGAGTGAATGACGTAATTAAAATATATATTCTTCAGTTGATATACTGTGTGTGTGTGTGTGTATATATATATATATATATATATATATATATATATATATATATATATGAGACTAATCTCCTACTTTATTCAAAAGGCTTCATTTCCATTATTTACTTAGATATATATATATATATATATATATATATATATATATATATATATATATATATATATATTATACTGTATCATACTGCCCTTATGATATACAGTATATCATCATCATCATCATCATCATCTTAGGGTATTTGTTAGCCTTAGCTTCTGTAGATCTGTAGATCATAGCGTAAACTAACCCACATTTTCTTATACTCTTCATAATTTTTTTTCGTTCTTTTCTCATCCTCTCTTTACTTGCATGTTTGTAGTTTGCATGGTATGACAGTGTTTGAGTTAAGACTGTGTTTGCATGGTTTGTAAGCGTCCTTATTTTACTTCT
This sequence comes from Bathynomus jamesi, assembly GCA_023014485.1. NCBI lineage: Eukaryota > Metazoa > Arthropoda > Malacostraca > Isopoda > Cirolanidae > Bathynomus > Bathynomus jamesi. Next base: position 737,234 of record JAJOZX010000609.1, read on the forward strand.
TTTCATCTTTCACCCCTTTCCTATTCTCTTCGACTATTTTTCCGACTTGTCGGCAGTGGCCGGCGGATGATGATGGTGAGTCTTTCTCTCTCTTTTTCTGAATGAATGCTAACTCACGAATAATAGGTTTTGCTACTTACTTAACCCCTTATTCTCTTCTTTTAACCCCTACTCTCTTCTTTCTCTCGGGCTAACCTAATTAGAATGGATCTTAGGGGCTTTGTTAGACTTAGCTTCTGTAGATCTGTAGATCATCATCATTACTACTATAATTCACCAAAAATGTCTGTATGTCTGTCTGTCTGTCTGTCTGTCTAGCCCCAGAAAAACTTTTACATTTCTGAACCGATTTCGACCAAACTTCGTATGGTGGATCGGGGTGATGAGTAATGAACGAAAATATATGTGTGACTAGCTGCACCCCCCCCCCCCACACACACACCAATTACTGGGCCCGAAAGCACCAGCACTGCGATAAAACTACAGAAAAGACGGCAGCCATAAAAATCTTGAGCTTCACATTGTGTCATGATGTGTGAAGCTTAAGATTTTCATGACTATAGTTTTATTGACCGAATAATTTTAAACCCCCAATTACTGTGGGTTCAATTATTTGGTCAATAAAACTATAGAAAAGAACGCAGTCATGAAAATCTTGAGCTTCACATTGCCGCTCGTAATAATAATGAAGGAAATCAAGTTGGTGAATAAATTTAGAAAGGACTGTAGCCATTAAAAATTTTAGCTACGCATCGGAAGTCATGATAAGTAAAAATAAATGTGACAAGTTGTATTTGAAAATTAACTGCTTCGTGAGCTTCAAGTAAAATCTGTGAAGCTGCATTTAAAATTTAAGTGATTCGTGGGCTAATTGTAAATGTTCAACTCTAACTTGCTTAGAGAATATCCCGCCTCTGGGACGGGTATTTTTGCTAGTTATATCATAATTCACTGCACGTCCGTCTGTCCGTTTGTCTGTCCGTCTATGCTAAAACACGAAGCACTTAAATTTCAAGATTTTGACCCATTGGTCTTGGGATGTGAAACTCAAAATTTTGAGGGTTGCTTTCTTTCGTGAATCTGTTGATCTGCTTTTCTGGCTATTAAAAAAATATAAAACTTTATAGAAGCGTAAACTGGTGACCTTGCCTATCATTAAAGTCTGTAAGTAAACCAAGACCCCAACACGCTTCTACAGAGTTTCATACACTTTGGTGGAATGAAGAAAATCAAGTTGGTGAATAAATTTAGAAAAGAACAAGCGGTAACTCGCTATCGCTCGCGACCGTTGTACAACTTGGCCCTCTGGGCGGGTAGCACTGTGACATATACTGCTATATACGCCATTACCCCCGTTACCCCCACCCCTCTCCCCCATTACCCCCACCTCCACTCCCCCATTACCCCGACACACAAAAGTAAAAAACGCCATATTTTAATATTTAATTCTTATTCTTATTTTATTTTTAATATTTGAATATTTAATTCTTATTCTTAGTTTATTCTTAATATTTTAATATTTAATTCTTATTCTTATTTTATTCTTAATATTTAAATCATCTTAATATTTTTATTTATTATTTTAATGTTCATTAATTTTTTTTATTATTATTTTCAAATCCAAAAGGTTTAAATTTATAATGGAACAAAAACTTCTTTTTTTTTTTAAATTCTAACATTAATTATGCCCAACGTTTTCACAGGTGGACTGAAATTAACAAATATATGCTTTTAAAAACCACGTAAGAAAACCACTGCTTGTGTTGTTATTCTCAAAATCAAAGGAAAGCAGGAGGTGGTCGGGTAATAATAAATGCTTCCAAAGATTACAATATTAAACCCTTTACAGTAACTGCACTTTAGCCATTGGTATGAAGGAGAAGACTGTAGACACCAATTGACCAGAGAAGTACTTCGTGGTTGGGGGACGTTAGGCAGGAGACAAGAAGTGCTGGAACTCCCGTTTCTCTTGTCACTTTTTTCGTATCTCATTTACCCTGTGAGCAGTCCAGCATTACTCTCAAACACACACACTTCTCCCTCTATTCCTCAGTACACATACATGCATCTTAAACATTACACAAACTTTTCAAAATTTATATAAAAAAAAAAAATTGGCATCGTTTCTTCTTTCTATGGAGTGGGCATTTTTGCGGGCGCTCGACCTTGGCCCCCCCTCTTCCTACATAAAATAAAAGGAATATAACCTTCTAATACCGTAATAACATAAGTACAAAGTAAATTTAACTTTTTATCTTCTAATATATCCTTGAATTCAATAACTGTTGATCTGATCTACATTCTTTTACTGACTGTCATTTGCCTGCGAATTACGTCTTTCTCTTACTTCTCTATCGGCGCAGATTGGATCTAAAATTTGATTTGGTCGCCTGACTTTGCGTTTCAGAGAATTCATTTGACAGTGCGCGAGTAAACCATTTTCGAAGAGAGGAAAAACAGTCTTTCTCTCTCCTTTCTCTTTTTGTTTTTGTTTTTTTAAATGGAAAGAATGTGTGATTATCTTAAATGCTTGAAAATTAATTAGGTTTGGTATCTAATGTGTTTAAGATGGAACTGGTCTATAAATTCACTGGCTGCAAACCACACACACACACACACACACACACACACTCACGAACGTAGGTGAATGAGTGCTTGAAAATATTATTAATAATAAATTCTATGTATCACCATTAAAAAAGAATTTTATACCCCCCATTTTCTCTACAATTATGTCATCTCCTTTATCCCAATAATAATAATAACATTGAAGACCAGCCCAGTAATTGCTTATTATGGGGCAGCTAAAATGATATAAAATGGGAAGAGACCGATTTGGAAAAAAGAACCTCTTCGTGATTCTCAATTTCAGATTTCTCAATCTTCAACGAAGAGCGAAATATGGTCATTATTGAGATGTTTTTTTAATGCTACTTAAAGAACGTGTTTTTTAATATTTTGCGCCTTTTAATTTAACATTAATTTAAAATCTCTTTGGTATAACACTGGGGTCACATAGATGGAATATCATGCACGACCACGCACGATTTGGCATAATTCTTTACCTTGCCGTAGCTTAGTGGTAAACGCCCGCGATTTTTACTTACTAGGTCCTATGTTCGAATCCTTGCGAAGTTAACTTTGCATTATGCAAAAATAGTGTGTGATTAGGCATGATATCCCATCTATGTGACCTAAGTACGCTGCCACTGGCTTGAGTGTAAGGAGGCTACCACGTAAAGCACCTCTGGTCGCAAAAACGATATGTTCCCTCTAGTATTCAAATATACGCCAGGTTGGAAAAGCGTTTACATTGCCAAAGCATAGTGGTTAGCAGGGAGACTTCTACTCTTGGGTTCGAATCCCAGTGGGGTTAATCTTGCATGAGACAAGATCGTGCGGCGTGATCATATATATATATATATATACAGGGTGTCCGAGAATTATCTGTACAAGTTTTGGCTGTTATTAAAAGTCAACCATGAACTGTAGAAATTCCAGTTTGTCCCATTTTACAGAGAATCTCATTACGTTTTTTCTGATACCAAGTTTTGACAAGTTTTTTAGAAATTCCAGTGTGTCCGAAAATTATCTGTACAATTTCATCTTTTAATAAAATTCTTGATAACACACGTAAAATTCTTAAACAAGATTATTTAGAATCTGTATTTTCAAAAGTTTCTTTTTTTAAAGTAACGTTGTTACAAACATTCGATATGTGCACCATCAGTGATTCGCAAAACATCCAATCGATAATCCAAATGTTGCCATGTACGCTGCAGCATATCCACATCAATTCGCTCAATAGCAGCTGTGATTCTTGCTTTTAAATCATCAATGTCTGTCACCCGCGTACAAAAAAGAAAAAACTTGTCAAAACTTGTTATCAGAAAAAACGTAATGAGTTTCTCTGTAAAATGGGACAAGACTGGAATTTCTACACTTCATGGTTGACTTTTAATAACAGCCAAAAATTGTACAGATAATTCTCGGACACCCGGTGTATATATATATATATATATATATATATATATATATATATATTATATATATATATATATATATATATATATATATATATATATATTATAAGTAGAACTTTTTTGTATTTTCGCCTGCTCATAACCCTTAAAGAACTTCAGACCTAAACACCTTTGCATTATTTGCTCACTGAGCTAACGAGCAGAGTCGAAGAGGGGTTTACTCCCATTTCTCTAAGGAGATAACGTTATTCACAGAGGAAGAGGAAATTGAAGGGCTCGCTCTCCGCCCCAACAGAGATCCCCCGCTCAGTCGGAGCCTGTCATTCTTCTTCTTTCTTTCTTTCTCTTTCTGTCCTTTTGATTCCCACTTATCACTCCTCTTTTATCACTCTTCCCACTTATTATCACCTTTCGTCATCGCTATCGTTCCAATCCTGGTGGGGAAATTTTGTCTCGTACAAAATCCGCGCGTGATTATGCAGTGTTATTCCATCTATTGGGTCCCACCGTTTACTAGAGAGATCTAAATTAAATGCTGCTATTACCTCGAGTGCGGGGGGGGTTAACACGTAAAACACCTCTGGACGCGAAAGTTACGTGTGTCCCCGGTTGTTGAAATATATGACAGGTTGTGTTGACTCGACGTAATCCGGGTTCAAATCCTGGTAGGTCAGTTTTATTTCATACAAAAACCACGAGCACTATGCGTGTTGTTTCATATATATGAAAATTATTTCACGAAAGTAACATGTGAAAAATATTTATGATGAATAAAACCACGAAGGAAAGGAAACACAGAATGGTGCTCAAGCGCTTTCGTCTAATGCTTGAGCACCATTCTGTGTTTCCTTTCCTTCGTGGTTTTATTCATCATATATATATATATATACTGTTCTTCGTGATACAATATTTATTATTTATTTACATTAATTCCAAAGGTACATTTGGACAGTTATCCTGCCAGGATGATAAAGTGCGTACGCACGAGCAGGGGACAGCATAACTTCATGGATTTCCGATCGGCAGAGTAGTTTCCATAATTTTTATGCAGAACTGAGGGGCCAAGGGTGAACGCCCGCAGACCCCCCCACCCCCCACCCCATAGAAAGAGAAGAAGAAAGCCAAAATGCAAATATTATTCTTAATAATTTTCTTTTTAATTTTGAAAAGAATGTGTACTGTGAAAGATGTACGTATATGTAGTAAGGAATAGAGGGAGAAGTGTATGTGTTTGGGAGCATGTCGGACAACTCATAGGGTAGATGAAACACGGGAAAATATCAGCTAAGGAGGACAGTGATAGGAGAAACGGGAGTTCCAGCACTCCCTGTCTCTTAACTAACGTCCTCCCCCCCACCACTATCGGAGTACTAGTACTTCCCTGGTCGATTGGTGTCCACAATGATTTGAAAATTGATCTAACTTTGCATTAATTTCATTTTGAATAAAATCGTCCAAGGTCAGAGAACCTTTACAGAGGGTTGACAGAAGTTTTCCATAGTTTTTATTTGAAAATAAGCCAATAAATAAAAACATTTATGTGGGGGTGGGAGGGTAATGGAGTAAAGGGGTGGGGGTAATGGGGATAACCGCGATTAAACTACAGAAAAGAACGCAGCCGTGAAAATTTTGATTATTTGGTCAATAAAACTATAGAAAAGAACACAGTCACGAAAATCTTGAGCTTCACATATAGTTATTTTTTAGAACGACTTCAAACCGTTTGACCTAGAGCTACCAAAGTTGGCACGGGAACCTCTTATAGGATGAAGAATTAAGATAAATCATTTTAATCAAATTCAGCCTTTTGTCTTAAACTTTATTTTATTTAAACTGAGGATCTAATGTGAAATTTATCCCGGGCAACGCCGGGTACCTCAGCTAGTATATATATATATATATATATATATATATATATATATATATATATTTGGCGGACCAACGTAATGGCTAACTGTGCTTATATCCTGTTACGTAAAATAAACCCAGTTACATTAAGAAAACACTTATCTCAAGAACAGATTAATTTTTGTTACCCATTTTAATGGAAGGCGAATATCGTGCGTGATTATTTGAAATATCTTTCTATTCTTTTAATTTCATTGACACGCAAGATTTCTGTTATTGTCGAAATGTCTTCATTTGATACTTGACTCTCATTTTTGAGTCATTTTGAGTGGTCCACATTCTTGAGTTGCCTTTCCCTTAATTTTTCTAATTAAAATTGAATAAATGTATGAATATTTTGGCCAATATGGACGAACTATTTTGGTCCAAATATTCTCAGTATATACCGGGTGAAGGGGGAGTTTATTTCGCTCTCCTTTATTCCAAAGATTATCCCTCGCAGGACTGTTTTTACGGCTTGTATCTTATTTCAATTGTTCTTCAACCATAATGACTACGTTTGCTTTTTCGGTTTCATGCTATTACATCAAATTAAAGAGCTTCATACGTTCCTCTTATGAATTTGAGTAATATTTTACTTACTTTATAAGAATTTTGGTTTCTATACGCTATTATGGAAATTTATGATGTAATGCATTACGAAAGTAATGCCTCTTATTTTTCAGTTCGTAAATGCAAAAATACGCATTACTTTCGTACCGCCCTTCGTATATTATATTGTAAATTCAATAAAATTAATTACGAGAAAAGTACGAAAAAACCCTATAAATACTCGAAAAGATAAACAAAAATATAATATATTTTCTAACTTAGTTATTTTCAAAGCGCATTGATCAAAGAGATGCCAAATTAAATTAATAACAAAAACAAAATTTTTATAAAATTGATATTCCATCCACGGCGATGAAGTGATCCCTTTCGAAAAACAAAACTTTTGACCAACGCGACGGACGAGACAGATTCTCGAATCATCGACGAATTTTTCTCCCCTACAAAATTTTTCGACAAAACTGTTTGGACCTGCACTAACAAAGACTACAAAACGTAGAATGATTTAATCTAGCCTAACCAAATTTGATCGAATTTAACTGCATTTAATCTAACTTTACAGAAAAGTTACCAAAATATTCAAACCGAAGTAGGCCTACGTAATGTTTTTTTTTGTAACTTTGGTATTCTACGTAATAAAGGATCTTAACGCCGACTGTATGGGTTCCCTTTTTGTATAGCACGTGAATCGTGGACTACCCAGCCGTGGTTTTCAAGCCTGTTACTGTCGCTCTGGTGCAGGTTAGGCTTCGCTCGTCCCCGATTTCCTTGACTACGGTGCGGAGTACTGGCCGGTTCGGACTTCGCATCATCATTGAAAGTGGGAGGTAGGACTGGACACGGACCGTAAAGCCAGGCGTATATCCAGCAACGTGGGGGTCCTCCTGGGTGGCAGGGGGCTGTAGCTACACCCCTGGACGAAGGCAGGACTTCCGCCTGCTAACCGAGTTAGAATGTCCTGTTGGTTATTCGGAGTAGGCGGGAGCGTAGTTATGACTCTATAAGGATAGTCACTGCGGTCCCAAATTTAGAACTTAATCTTGAAGGAAAATTTTCATTAATCTGTTTGGGCAGTAATAGGGAACTACTACAGATGAATTAATGTAGTGAATTCCGAAACATTTACTCCCTATGGACCACTTGAGAGCCGCTTTTCAAATCGTGTCGAATACCCTATTCCTATAACATTTTTACGAACTTTCTGGTGAGAGTTCGCCCACTCCAAGCTGGAAACCACTGATTTAATGTATCACTCATTTTAAGAAACATTTTACAGAAACATTTAAAAAAACTAATTTTAAGAAACATTTTAAGAAACACTCATTTTAAGAAACATTTTACAGAAACATTTAAAAAAACTAATTTTAAGAAACATTTTAAGAAACACTCATTTTAAGAAACATTTTACAGAAACATTTAAAAAAACTAATTTTAAGAAACATTTTACAGAAACATTTAAAAAAACACTAATTTTAAGAAACATTTTACAGAAACATTTTAAGAAACACTCATTTTAAGAAACATTTTACAGAAACATTTTAAAAAACATTCATTTTAAGAAACATTTTACAGAAACATTTAAAAAACATTCATTTTAAGAAACATTTTTTTAGAAACACTTTCATTTTCAGGAAAAAACACTTAATATAATTCAGTCAAATATTTAAATAATAATTGCTAAATAAGCAAAAAATATATTGTAGCAAAGAGGTTATTTACTGTTGCAAAAGTTAGGATACACATATGGCAACACTACTATAATACTCGCAATGTATCTGTGTAAAATTCACACTGAAATTATCATAATTTGATTGTATTCATTAAAATCGAATGTGTGTATATAAAAATATATGTATAGGGTGTCCATAAATTATTCACCCCATTATAAGCCTTAATAAATTCGTTATTATAGGAGCTATCTTAAAACGGTTTGCGGCAATTAATAACACAACTCAAGAAATTTTTTTCTTTATTTCGCAGAACATCCACTAGGGGCACAATGGCGACAGTGAGGGAGAAAGCAATGTGTGTGCTGTGGATGTGGGAAACCAAATCTCCAATTACTGTACAGAGACGTTTTCGGGAGAAATATCAGAAAACTCCACCAACAAAGCAATCACTCAAGCGATGGCTGAAACAATTTCAAGAAACTGGCAGTGTGCTACATCAGAAAGGAGCTGGAAGGCCTAGTGTGTCTAAAGATAAGATAGCAGGAATTCAGGAGGCGTTTATCCGAAGTCCTACAAAATCCATCCGCCGAGCAAGCCGAGAACTGCAAATACCGCGTTCAACAGTGCATAAAGTGGCTCACAAGAGGTTGAAACTTTATGCCTACAAATTGCGAACCTTGCAGAAACTTCTACCAAATGACAAACCCAAACGGGTACAGTTTGCTGTTGACATTCTTGACCGTATTGATGAAGATGAGCATTTTTTGAACAATGTCGTTTTCAGTGATGAAGCGACATTCTATCTGTCTGGTAAAGTCAACAGACACAATTGCCGTATATGGGGATCAGAAAATCTGCATGAATTTATTGAACACGAACGCAACAGTCCCAAGATAAACGTTTGGTGTGCTCTCTCCCATAACCGTGTGATTAGACCATTTTTCTTCCATGAGAACACTGTGAAGGCTACAAATTACCTAGATATACTTGAATGGTATGCTGCACCTCAGCTTGAGGATATGCAGCCCCGTGTGTTCTTTCAGCAAGATGGGGCACCGCCACACTGGGGATTAGAAGTGCGGAGGTTCCTCAATGAAAAGTTCCCTTCTCGTTGGATCGGGCGAGATGGCCCTATTCCATGGCCTCCTCGTTCCACGGATATCACGCCTCTGGATTTCTTTTTATGGGGCTACACAAAGGACAGAGTGTATGCAAAGAAGGTTAATAACATCACAGAATTAAGACACCGGATTGTATTTATTAAGGCTTATAATGGGGTGAATAATTTATGGACTCCCTGTATATATAACATTTCTTTAAGATAAAAATTTATTTAAGAATCAAGACAAAATCAAAGGTTTTTCTGCATGTAGATTTCTCCCCCCAATAATAAATTATTGAATGAAACACATAAAAAAACCTAAAATACAAACAGACTCCCCCCCCCCCCCATTTTATTTTACGATTTTTAATTTTTAATTTCTGTTTCTGCATTTCACGTGAAGGAGACATTGTGTTAATCCCTTTTTTCTTTACTATGCCAAAATTTGCATTTGAGAATTGCTTTGTTTATCAGAAACGTGAAAAGTGTTCATTGCGCAGATTTGCTGCTCAAGAATGTTTAGCGGAAAAGAAGCTTTGATGAAAAAAGATTAATTTTTATAGCGATAAATGGGAGTGATGTTATTGCGAAGGAGAATTCTCGTTAAGGAAGACTAATTAATCTCAGAATATTTTAGTTTTACTTAAGAAAACCTGATCTTGAAAAGTAGTCTTGTCAAAACTAGAAAAAAAATGGGTTGATTACGGTCGTATGTTATTTAAGGAGAAACAGTTGAATGTGTGTATTTTAGATATATCAGCAAAGGAATATATAGGCATATATATATATATATATATATATATATATATATATATATATATATATATTATATATATATATATATATATATATATATATATATATATTGCCCTCGCTACTCGAAACTATTTGAGAGACTTTTGCTACGCTTATTAAATGATTAATTATTTATAGACATCTTATCAGTTCGGTTTTGAAAGATTCCACTCAATAGATTTGTGTATTTATGTAGTGAAGGAAACTGTATTTAAATACCCTGATAATAACTCAACTATTTACAGTTGGTTCTTGGGTATAAGCAGGGCATATGATCGCGTGTACCACAATATTTTACTTAAAAAATTAGAAACTAGCAAGGTTCTATTATACGAGTAGGCCCTACATATAAAATATATTGAAATTTTGGTACATTCACCAAACGTTTATGGTAAGATTGGCTAATGTATTGTCCGAGTGTTTGGGTTCTTCATGTGGAGTTAGAAAAGGCTCCTTGCTCTCTCCTCTACTGTTTAATGTGTATATTGATTAATTAACTACTTCACATAATGAGACAAATAGAGGATGCTGTATAGATAACATGAGGATTAATAACTTACTCTATGCCAATGAAATTGTATTAATAGGCCCTTCGGTTAAAGGGCCTATTAATACCACATAAATCAAATTATTCAGCTATTATTTTCAAAGTGAATGGTGAACCATAACGAAGCTAGTACAAGAACTCAAGTATTTGGGCCAGATTATTATCAGCTCCTTGATTCATGACTCAGACGGTAACAAAACGTGCTCACCACTGGCTACTGCAAAGAATTAAAAAAAACTCAGTTAATCCAGTTATCCAAGCTATTCTTCAGTCCTGCAATATGTCATTTAAACTATGGACCTCATGGTATGAGGTATGTCTGTAGCTCCAGTTAACGTCGACATTGCATTACTTGTATTTTTATTTTTAATTTTTAAATTTTTAGTTTTCTACTATTATTATAAGTATTTCCCCTTTAATTTTTATTTTCACACACACACACACACACACAAACACACACACACATATATATATATATATATTATATATATATTATATATATATATATATATATATATATATATATATATATATTATATATATATATATATATATATATATATATAACTAATTCCCTTCAGATCACTCCTACATACGTAGACTTTAATCAGGTAAAAGCTTTGCTGCTCCACTGAAAATGTGTCTTGCGTAATCTTGTTACAAACCTTAAGACTTATGTAATTCCTTCAAATTCTCTTTTCCCCGCGATTAAATTGATTTTATCTAATTGAAACTTAAAAGGAATGAACGAGACTGAATTCTAATATGTATAAATGCTCGTCTCTGCAATGGAAAAGACCGTTGTCACCTCGCTAAAAAAATAACATCCATAGCTTTTCTATTGAACGCAATTTTAGCTTGATGAAAAACAAAGGAATTAAGAATAAAATAAAAAAATTAAAAAAAATTGCGCAAGATGAAGAAGGTAGTAATAATTTAAAATTCAGGATTCCCTCTGAATATCCCCTCTTTGTTTTAAAATTTTTACTTGTTTTTAAATTTCTCTTCTCTCTTTTAACCCCCCTTACTCGCTTTGTTTTGAAATTTTCACTTGTTTTTAAATTTTCTTCCATCTTTTGATTTTTTCATGCCATATGGTCGCAAATGCGACCATAATTTTTACGATATTTTAGACCTTATGAAGAATAACATAAGTGTTGTTTTTTCTAATCACTTAAACATACATCAGGCATGAAAGGGTCAATTAACCTTCCTCCTTAAACAGACAGCCTCGTCGGGACCAACACCAACCAGTCTGTTGCTATTTGGCGTCCTTCGTATTCCTTTGTATTCAAAATTATTTTATTTTTTTGGACATAGGGTACACTGGCCAGAGCCTGTAGCGCAGTGGACAACATTTCCCTATAAGCGAAATGAAAATACTAAGATCGGGGGGTTCGATTCCCGATAATGCTAATAATAATAATAATAATAATAATAATAATAATCCAGGAGTCATAACAATGGGCCTCGTTCATCTGACTGAGCGCTGACCGTCTTGACTAATGTAAAAACAACCATTTCATGTATTGCTTTGGTTCATCGCAAGGATTCATATTTGAGCACTTTATCAGGAAAAGTAGAGTTTTTCAGATAGAAATAAATAAAAATTTAATAATTTATCGTGTCAAAAATAACAGATAAGAGATAATAAATGAAAACAGAAAAATATGTACGATTTTATATTATTCAACAATATTCAACAATACACAGAATATATTTTCAGGAATTCGGATTTTCAGCAAAAAATTATATATATACGGGTTTCGCGCGATGATTTCTCATTTCGCGAAGGTCATATATATATATATATATATATATATATATATATATATATACAGGGTGTCCGAGAATTATCTGTACAATTTTTGGCTGTTATTAAAAGTCAACCATGAAGTGTAGAAATTCCAGTGTTGTCCCATTTTACAGAGAAACTCATTAAGTTTTTTCTGATAACAAGTTTTGACAAGTTTTTTTCTTTTTTTGTACGCGGGTGACAGACATTGATGATTTAAAAGCAAGAATCACAGCTGCTATTGAGCGAATTGATGTGGATATGCTGCAGCGTACATGGCAACATTTGGATTATCGATTGATGTTTTTGCGAATCACTGATGGTGCACATATCGAATGTTTGTAACAACGTTACTTTAATAAAAGAAACTTTTGAAAATACAGATTCTAAATAATCTTGTTTAAGAATTTTACGTGTGTTATCAAGAATTTTATTAAAAGATGAAATTGTACAGATAATTTTCGGACACACTGGAATTTCTAAAAAACTTGTCAAAACTTGGTATCAGAAAAAATTAATGAGATTCTCTGTAAAATGGGAGAACACTGGAATTTCTACACTTCATGGTTGACTTTTAATAACAGCCAAAACTTGTACAGATAATTGTCGGACACCCTGTATATATATATATATATATATATATATATATATATATATATATATATATATATATATATGACCTTCGCGAAATGAGAAATCATCGCGCGAAACCTTTGTAAGGTTGTAAGGTAAGGTAAGGTGTGTGTGTGTGTGTGTATATATATATATATAATATATATATATATATATAGATATACAGGGTGGGCGGAAAGTAGCTCCCTATTTTGGATTGGTAAAAAAATACGTATATTATCCATTTATTTCAGAAAAAATAATATGACAAGGTAGGCATACATGGTAGGTTTTCTCTAAAATTCAATGTGGGCTCCAACTCTTTCCACCAGCTTCTGGATCCGCCCAGGAATGGCGTCCACTGACTTTAGCAGGAACTCCGGCGGGATGGAGGACATGACTTCCCGAATTCGGTCCTCCAGTTCTTCCAATGTCCTCGGTTTGGTGCGGTAGACTTCTTCCTTTACCCACCCCCAAAGAAAGAAGTCGCACGGTTACCGCTGAAAAACGGCAGAATCGGTTCAGTGTAACGGTGTGGTGTGGTATGACCTAAGATCAGGTTGTGGACCCGTTCCTTCTGCGCAACACCATGAATGCTGAGCGGTACCTTGCTATGTTGCGAAACGAGGTCTGGCCGGTTGTCAGCACATGGAGAACATCGACGATCTGATATTTATGCAAGATGGCGCCCCTCCGCACTTCGCTCTTGTTGTCCGTGAGTGGCTGGATGCCCACTTCCCTGGGCGTTGGATGGGTCGTCGTGGTCCACATCAATGGCCAGCCAGGAGCCCCGACTTGACACCGTGCGACTCTTTCTTTGGGGTGGGTAAGGAAGAAGTCTACCGCACCAAACCGAGGACATTGGAAGAACTGGAGGACCGAATTCGGGAAGTCATGTCCTCCATCCCGCCGGAGTTCCTGCTAAAGTCAGTGGACGCCATTCCTGGGCGGCTCCAGAAGCTGGTGGAAAGAGTTGGAGCCCACATTGAATTTTAGAGAAAACCTACCATGTATGCCTACCTTTTCATATTATTTCGTCTGAAATAAATGGATAATATACGTATTTTTTTACCAATCCAAAATAGGGAGCTACTTTCCGCCCACCCTGTATATATATATATATATATATTCAACTCAGAATGGTCCCCTGAGGTTTTTTTCATGATACACACAGACCGTGCATGGAACAAGGAACTCTTCTGGGAAAATTAAATCCACTATAGTCCGAATAAGTAATGGTAAATGACAAACACTATAGTTTTTTCTTTTTTATGATGTTAGCCCGAGTGATCCGTTGACCACGTCGGGCTAACATCATGGAAAAGAAAAACTAGTGTGTTTGTCATTTACCATTACTTATTCGGACTATAGTGGATTTAATTTTCCCAGAAGAGTTCCTTGTTCCATGCACGGTCTGCGTGTATCATATATATATATATATATTATATATATATATATATATTATATATATATATATATATATATATGTATATATATAATATATATATATATATGAGTATATTTATTTATTTATTTATTTATTTATACTGTAATGCCCGCTGCACCTTCAGCAGCAAAAGCCTCCAGAAACACAACGTAGGGGGTGGGACTGGGAGGGCCGAGTGTGTTACCAAAGCCTTCCCTAATTCTCCATTAATGTGTATACTAAATTTGGTGCAGATTACCCTAGCTATTTAGGGGTTCCCTCCTAGCTGCAGCTCACCCTAGCCGTTTAGAGTGTCACCTCCCAGTCTCTCTCAAGAAAGGGGACTAGAAGAGAGACGGGTGCGTTACTAAAACCTTCCCTGGTTTTCCTTTAATGTGTATACCAAATCTGGTGCAAATTACCCAAGCCGTCTAGGCGTGTATAAACGAACAAACATCATCATTATCATCATTAACATCAGCAACATCAACATCGTCATCAACATCGTCACCAACATCGTCATCCCGTATATATACCTCGTTAACCTCGTTTGGTTCCGTGCGTCGGTCTCTCTTCACACGAAGGTCTAGCTGGTGGTCCCGCCTCTAGTCCTTGCTTGGTGGAGGAGCGAGTTGCTCTCTTGTGCTCGCCACCGCACATATCCAGTGTAGTGAACGGGTTTTATTATATACTTTCTTCATTATTTACTTACGCTTCTTCCTACTTTACTATATCTCTATTGCTCTTTATTTCATTTAACTGTACACTCTCGTTACTCATTTTCGCCGTGCAGTATAATAGTTTCCGGTAGCCACGCCGAGATCTGATTCTAAAAGACCGTTACAAAACGAAGGGGGGGAAGGTATATTAATACTCTTATTAACACTCATTACGTTTTATTAATTTCGAAAGTGGTTTAGTTAATTAGGGGATATGCGAGTATGAAATATTACTAAATATATTTAGGTCGGAGAGGGCGCAAAACAATTTAACTTTAAGATCACATGGCTCTAAATCTTACGCGTATCGCGTCTACCTCAAGACTGAAAAACCGTTATAGGTATAGTCCACTCTCCGGGCCTATTTAGGATTACCAACCCTACCCATTTTAAACAATTCAAATCTAACAACCATGCTTTATCGTAATCATCACAATTTTTAGTAAATTTATATTAAACATTATCTTATTTAATTAAACAAATTAATCTTCTTAACTAAGCATTACTACACCAGGTACACCCTGCTTATCTGGTACCGTCCTAAGTCAAGCATCTAGTCTTCTTTTGAAGACTTCAACTTTGACCCCTGTAACGTTTCTGAGGTCTTTTGGAAGCTGGTTAAAAAGTCTTGGCCCCCTGACAACCAAGCTATTTTCCTTCAGTGTTGAGGAAGTCCCTTGCCGGGCCTTTAATTTGGGAACACTACACATTCTGCCTTTCCTATTTTCCAGTGTTGTTTGAATGGTAATTGGGTTTAGTTTTAGGTTTAGTATCAGTTTTTCGATTTTCCATATGTAGATTATGGTGTACCTCTCTCTTCTTCTTTCCAGGGAGTACAGATTTAGTTTACGTAGTCTTTCCCAGTAGTTGAGGTCTTTGCAGCCATCAATCTTGGCTGCGAAATGTCTCTATGTTTCTTCTAGTTTATTAATTTCTTCCTTTTTATATTGGGACGTCAAAACTGAGCAGTATTCAAGTTTTGGTATAATCAGTGTTCTCAGCAGGGAAATCATTACTGTCTTGTCCTTCCTTTGAACGTTCTTACTACCTGTCCCGCGACTCTTTTTGCTTTGTTTATTGGTATCTGATTTTGTGTCTCGAATGTGGCATCATCGGTCATTATTACACCCAAGTCGAAGGCTTTTGTGCTTCTCTGAATTTCCTGTCTATCTGGAGCATAATATGCAGTCTGTTTAAGTTCCTCATTTCTACCATATCTCAAGAGCTGAAATTTCTCGGTGTAAAATGTTAATATGTTGTCTTTCTGACCATGTGTATATTTTGTTCGTGTCCCTCTGCAAGGCCTCCACTTCATTTGCATCGCTGATTTTTCTGCTGATTTTTGTATCGTCCGCAAAGGATGTTACTATACTGTTGCTGTTTACTCCACTGTCTATGTCTGTTAGCATGATAGTGAACAGGAGTGGAGCCAGCACTGTCCCTTGTGGTACTGAGCTGCGTACTTCTGATTCTGATGATGATACACCTTGAATTTTGACGACCTGTAGTCGTTCTCCGAGGAAGTTGTAGATCCATTTTCCCACTTTGCCTGTTATTCCCATATGTTATATTTTATGTGCTATTATACCATGATCACATTTGTCGAAAGCTTTATCAAAATCCGTGTATATGACATCATAGTTTTCATTGCCTTCAAATGCATGTAGGATATTGTTATAATGCTCTATAAGTTGTGATAGGCATGATCTTCCTGATCGGAATCCGTGCTGATTTTTGTTGAATCTTTCCAGTGTCTCCAAGAAGTCATAGATTTTCTCTCTGACTATGCTTTCAAATATTTTGGTGAGGTTGGACATCAATGACATTGGTCTCTAGTTCTTTGCTTGAGATATATCCCCTCCTTTATATATAGGGACAATATTTGCTCTTTTCAAGATGCTCGGTATTTCCCCAGTGTCTCGGGATCTTCTCCATATCCAGTATAAGGGTATAGCTATTTCATTTTTAGTTTTTAATTAATAGTGCGTTCCATTTGTCCGGACCTGCAGCTGAATGTAATTTCATTTGTCCTCTAGTTCTCGATACATCTTCTGGGGTAAAATCAAAGTCTGTTATACACTCTCCTTGTAATTTCTCTTCGAAGAATGCATCCATGTCAGGTATTGCTTTGTCATTTTATGGGGTACTGAAGACCGATTCATACTGGGCTCTCAATGTTTCAGATATTTCTTTTAGATCGTCTGTTAGTTCATTATTTCCTTTCCTTAAGGGCCCGATAGTAGCGCGCGTTTATGTTTTCCTCTTCGCATAGCTGTAGAAGTATTTTGGATTTTCCTTTATTGCTTCTACCGCCTCTTCCTCTTCCCTCTCTGTATGGCCCTTTATCAGAGTTTGTATTTTCCTATCGATACTCTCCAGTTTTTCTTGTATTACTTTCCTGGCATTGTTGTCTCCGCAATTAGCTAACTTCGTCGCTACTCTCTTTCTTTTGCGGAATAATCTTCTTTTGCCTCTCTAGCCAGTTCCTCTTTCCTTTTGGCTGTGCTTTCGGAGCATATTTTTCCAAAATTCTCAGCGTCTTTTCTTCCAAGGTTGCTAGCATTTCCTCAGTTGTTTTTATTCTCGAAAACTATTCTTCACTCTATTTGGGCCATGTGTGATCTGATTTCTTCCCAATTTATGGTCTTGGAGTTTAAGTTAAAAGCCCCAAATTTGCTTCTTCCTTCCGTATGTGTATTATCTTTTAAAGTTATCGCCATATTTGTTAATAACTCGATTATGTTGTGGTCTGAGATAATAGTTGGGGTTATTTTTATATCGGCAATCAAGTTCGTGTTATTTGTGAATACCAGATCTGAGCAGTTATTTTTCCTGGTATTTTCTGTTATCTCCTGTGTCAGCATAGACTCGTTTGTGAGAGCCATCAGCATTTTTGCTTGGTCCTGGTCCTCTCTTGTGCCCCTTTATCTTGCTGTATAAATGTATTTTTACCCACCTTTTTGTATTTTAGAAATGGGAAATTAAAATCGCCGCAGAGTATTATATTAGGGGATGGAGAGTTTACGGACTTTATTAGGGTTCCGATATCATCAATGGCATCCGAAAATTTTTCATTTGGAGAGTTTGGAGGTCTATAGATGATTATCAGTATCACGTTTAGTTTCTCTATTTTCACTGCAAGGGTTTCCACGAAGCTGTTGGATTTACTTATTACCGTCTCTGTCATATGCCTCTCATGTATGTAAATAGCACAGCCACCTTTACGTCTCGCTGTTTGATCCGTTCTTAGTAAGTTGAATCCATCGATATGCAATTCTTTCTTATTGATACAGTGTTCGCAGTTATCGCAGTTTCCTTGGCAATCTTTAAGATGTGTTTCTGTGAAACATACGATGTCTGCCCTTGGTTCATCCATAAAACCTTTCATATATATTTTTATTTATATATATATATATATATATATATATATATATAATATATATATAATATATATATATATGTGTGTGTGTGTGTGTGTGTGTGTGTGTGTGTGTGTGTGTGTAAGATGTTTATGCGATGGTACTTGAAAAGATGGATTGCGTTTGAAACAACTTCACCCGTTAACGACTCGAGGAATAAAAAAAAACGTTTTAAACATTTTAAGTCTTCTCGCAATATAACTGACGAAGGTTTAAGAAAAACTTTCGCCTGCGTTTCCGAGCAGTTGCTATCTTTCTTGGATAAACAGACAAAACGCCAACTCTGAGGGCGAGAACAAAGATCTTTGTGATGTTTTCTAACGCAGATACAATTTTCTACTGACGAAGCTGGATGGCTGAGTGCTCTATGATAAATTCAAGGCGTTCCATGGTAATTAAGGCGTTTGTACGAGCGCGCGAAGTTATCCTAAGGATGACCTTTTGTGATGACTTTCGATACGAGCTTGAGAAGGTGTTTAAAATAGAATCCCAAGGAGGAAATGTTTATGTATTTCATATATACTTACTTACTTAGGTTACTTTAGGTGAGTTTGAACGACGGTTCAGGATCGGCCTGCGGTCGACCCCTCTGCAGCATCCCGCCTCATTTGCAGGATTTGGTGAAGGAGGGAATTGATGTCTTATCTCCTTCTGCCACGCATAGCTGGTCAGGGACTTTGCACAGGAATCTGTCCAGCTGGTTCTTGAAGTTTTATATTATATATATATATATATATATATATATATGCGCCTCGGTGATGTAGTGGTTAGCGTCGCTGACTACAAATCCATCGGCCCCGCGATCAAGACCTAGTGACGTCAGATGGCGCGCAGCAAAACCCAGCTGTTCATCCTTCCACACAATAAAGAAATTGATTGGTAGATAAATGGTACCCTGGGTAGCCTAGTGGGCTGCTGGTGGGACGTGGTTCGGATTCCACGTTAAACTGTAGATCTAAGGTAGAGTGAAAAGCTTGACCTTTGTAAGAATGAACAATTCGGGCGGAAGCAAAACCAATGTTAACCAAGGTGTGTGTGTGATATATATATATATATATATATATATATATATATATATATATATATATAATATCGTAATCAATTTTAGGCCTCATGTTTATAACTAATGACAATAATGATTCAGCGCTGAGGCCAACAAATGCGGCCCATTGCACCAACTCCTGGATTATTATTATTATCCAGCACCATCGATCGGGAGTCTATCCCCCAACTTTAGAGTCTTCACTTCTGTAATGAACGGAATTAAAATATGAAATTTAATACGATTACTTTAATGAAAATTAATTTATTATTTATTATTTATTATTATTATTTATTTATTTATTTATGTCAACATTTTTGTGCAAAATATGTAACGACTAAGTGGGTTAAACAGAGGGAGAAAGAATCGATCAACCTCAGAGATAGATTTCAAAAGTTGCCTGAAAACACGAGTTCTGTAGACAGAATTCATACACCCAAATATAGTACAGCTTCTTGGTGGTTGTTATGGCGTGATGTAGGGTGTTGTTGAATTTTTAGTAAGTACTGTAGCGTAAGAAGTAAAGAAAAATTTCAAAGTGTGTGTGTGTGTGTGTGTGTGTGTGTGTGTGTGTGCTTTAAAGTTAAATAAATAAGATATTATGAAAGGAAATATGCTATCTCACTATTCCACCCTCCGTTGTCCGTTAAAAGTGGTCTGTTACCACAGAGTGAAGATTGGAGTCGTATAAGAGCAAATATGAGAAATAATGAAGAATATTGATAAATGATATAAAATACGAGTACTTAAAACGCATATTTAGATTATGACACTCTGTTTGTACGGAAACGGTGCTAACCACTGAGTCATAGGCGCTGGCCCCACGTAATAGAGTTGCGGAATTTCAAGTCCTGGAAAAGGAAAATACATTAAAGTGAGTACTAGGAGCTAGTGGGACTCGAATCCATGTCGCGTGGTTTCAGAGCCAGCGTTCCTATCGACCACGCTACCCAGACCCCCAACGAAGATTAGTTCGAGCGAAGACAATATTTACGCTGTTTACCGATGCTCCATTAAACTACCTCGCCTTTATAAAGCAAGTAAATGATTTTTCAATGCAATTACCCCATCGACCTTGACTCAGTGGGTAACACTGTTTCCCTTATGCAACTTCAGCTTCAAAATCTTATGCACTATTGACCTACTTGAAGCACTTGTAAGTGATTTTTTGGGGGCTTCTCCCCCCGAATGCCTCTTGAATAGTTATTACAGTTTTTTCACCGTCTGCTGGTCTACGAAAACGTTTTGGCATCATTCACTGACCCTGTCTCTTTAATTTTTTCTAATTAAGTTTCACAAAGTTGATAGACTAAATAAAATTGTCTGGCGTTAGTCATATTAAAATCAGGAAAGTGGACGCTATGCAAAAAAGGGTTGATCGGACTTCCATTAAAGAGTTCTTCAAATTGTTTAACTAAATTGCTTCCGATATGTTTGAATCTGTAGATGTTCTGAATAGAAAACTTAAAACCCAAGCACCCATTTATTCAGGTTCAGTATTCAGTATTCAATTCAGTATTCAGTATTCAATTCAGTATTCAATATTCAATTCAGTATCAGGTTTAGTCTTACAACCCGCTCTCAAACAACACCATTACAGAATGATTGTATTTTTCAGGCGTATCACATACTACTACGTTATTCTGAACTACAGTATTCATTTCTTCCTTGATTATATCGAATTTAGAATTTCCATTGTCATAAATGTATTCTAAAATTGCTGCTCTCCATTATGAAACCAATCATTTTTTGGCAATTTCATTTCGTTTACTGAATACAAAACCAATCAAATTACAGCAGGTTTAAAAATCAAAACACTCTAAAAATTCAAATTATATTAAAAGAGAATAACATTTGCAAAGTTTTTCTAACTTTTTACATGACCTCTTTTATGACGTTCTTCAAGCTCTTGATAATATTGTAGCAGATAATTTCAGGAGCTGATAATGGGAACAAATGTCATATCTTCGAAATTAAAAATTATCGGAAGAAAATATTATTGAAATATACCGTATTATCTAAAATTAATTTAACAGATGACATTAGGTCAGTTTACGATAGGTTTGGTTACGAATTAAATTTAGTTAGATTGGGTTAGGAGTGAGTTAAGTTACGTTAGATTACGTTGAGTTAAATTTTTATAATTTGGTGTTTAAACGAATTTCTTTTTGATAATTTGGGGTTTCAACCATTTTTTTTGTTATGCTTCATTTTCATTTCGAAAAAATGACAGGCTACATCGTGGTCATGTCGGAACGCCGCTTCCCGTAAATCAGCAGAGTTAAGCCACATTGGGTCTGGGTTGTGGTTGAGACGGTGATCGTACTTTGTGCCCAGATGATGTAGCGACCTATGGTTCGAATCCTAGGTAAAACTGTAGGTCCTCTTCGTCATGCTGTATGACCTTGTCCGTCACGAAGGAGGTTAAACAACCCACAAAACGCACACACTCTTGAAGAAACGGCTGATATATATATATATGAAAATTATTTCACGAAAGTAACACGTGAAAAATATTTATGATGAATAAAACCACGAAGGAAGGAAACACAAAATGGTGCTCAAGCGCTTTCGTCTAATGACATCCTCAGGAACACTGAAGTACATAAAAAGGTTAAGCCTTTATATAGGTTACAGAAAGAAAAAAGAAAAAAGAAATAACATACATACACACACATAATATATATATATATATTATATATATATATTATATATATATATAATATATATATATATAATATATATAATACAACATATCTATATATACAAATACATACATACATACATACTATATATATACAATAAACAGAGAAGTAAAAATAAAAAATTAAAAATTAAAACCTTAAAGGATTACCAGTGAGGCGTACAGATTTGTAAGGAAAAATATCGATTTTTAGCACAAGATCAAATGGATTATAAAAATACAAATTTATACTGGAACTCTGCCCGGGTTTTAACACACTGCTGCCTATGGTCAGGTTTCGATATATATAAAAAATAAAATGCAAATTAAAAGTTAATCGATTAACTGCCATAGGCAGCAGTGTGTTAAAACCCGGGCAGAGTTCCAGTATAAATTTGTATTTTTATAATCCATTTGATCTTGTGCTAAAAATCGATTAACTTTAATTTGCATTTTATTTTTTTATATATATCGAAACCTGACCATAGGGCAGCAGTGTGTTAAAACCCGGGCAGAGTTCCAGTATAAATTTGTATTTTTATAATCCATTTGATCTTGTGCTAAAAATCGATATTTTTCCTTACAAATCTGTACGCCTCACTGGTAATCCTTTAAGGTTTTAATTTTTAATTTTTTATTTTTACTTCTCTGTTTATTGTATATATTATGTATGTATGTATGTATTTGTATATATAGATATGTATGTATATATATATTATATATATATATATATGTGTGTGTGTGTGTATGATGTTATTTATTTTTTCTTTTTTTCTTTCTGTAACCTATATATAGGCTTAACCTTTTTATGTACTTCAGTGTTCCTGAGGATGTCATTAGACGAAAGCGCTTGAGCACCATTTTGTGTTTCCTTTCCTTCGTGGTTTTATTCATCATATATATATATATATATTATTTCTCAGAGCACTTTTATACTTTTAACAAACAGAAACAAACAAACAAACAAAATTTCAGTTTATTAAATGTAAATAAGAAAAGGTTACCATAGAAACGGAGGACTATCCAAACATTAATAAAACAGAAACTACATTGCATGTATAGAGTTTCACTACCGATGGTATTCATCATAATAATCCAGACGTTAGCGCAGTGCTCCACATTCGCCTTGCTTAAGCTGTCACGAAGCTAGTTAAACAACTCCCAGAACACAAACATACACTCTCTCTCTTCTCTCTCTCTCTCTCTCTCTCTCTCTCTCTCTTATCTGACCTGACCGCTGCGCTAGTTTCTGGCCTTTCTGACAGATTATATTATTATTACATTTTACACCTGTGGGTTTTACGTCCAGTTCAGTTTTTAATCTTTGTATGGAAATTGGAAATGAATAAAACAAAAATGTTATTGACAAAGAATTTGACAGAGCTTCTCAGAGAGGAATATAGTTTAAAATACAGGGTGATTCACTCGCTGGCTACTAGCGAGTGAATCACCCTGTATATTTTTTAAATTGTTAGTGAATATTACGAAAACCATAAAATTCACTATACTAAAAAGGCTTAACTGACGTATAACCATTTGGGTGAAATGAATGAATTTGGTTGCTCTAATGACAAAAATTAACCTAAAATAATTATGATAATAATTACTGTACAGGGTGTTTTATAAGTTCCTTTGCCCTCACCCTATTCCATTAGAAAATGGTTTCAATATTTACACCCTGTAGATCTCTTATGATATATATATATAAAATCATTTTACATAACACGTCCAATTAATAAACGTTGCACACTCAAAAGGAAGAATGATCTTGTGGTGATCTTGGGGATCAGTCTACATTACCATACCGCGAGATAACTTTTCCTCGGAACTGCTCTGAAGGAAGTTCATGCAGCTGTGTGGCTAGTGACCCCGTCTTGCATAAAAAACACGTTCTGATCAAGATTTCCGCGTCATTCAAGTTCTGGAAGGAAGACATTCTGTAACATCTCCAGATAACTCATGATACTTCTAAGTAACACTACGTGACAATTAGGCAATTTAAAAAAATATCCTTGAAACGAAACTTTATTTTAGGATGGTGAATTCGTTATCTAAGGTCAAATAGAGGTCAAATCCTTATTTATTACTGTCCGCACTTATCCGGCTTATTACTTCGCGGTCCCATTACCGAAGTTAATCCGATCACACACACACACACACACACATACACACACACACACACACACACTGTGTGTATATATGTACAATTTAGGGTGGAGCGAAAAATACTTTTTTTCTAGTATGAAGTTCTAATAGTGATTAAAAGTTGCATTTAGTGGACGAAATATGCCTGCCAAAATATGAGTTCATTTGTTTAAAATTTTCAGCTGCCACCAGGGGGCTAAAGTTAACACAATTTTGTGTAAAAAGGAAAAAAATGCTTCTATTTTAGGTTTGTCAAACTATTATAAAATTTTATCTTAGAATTATCTAATAGTTTGATTAAGATTCGTAAATGATAGGAATTCGTTTTGTAAAAATGCCTTTTCATATGCTTAATATCTTCAGCTGCCACACGAGAGCTGAATTTAACACAATTTAGAGTAACTGAGTCATGTTGAGACTACACTGAATGTTGTGGGGGAGGGTTTGGGGAGGGTTGTGGGGGAGGGTTTTGGTGTGAAGGAATTTCTTTCTGTGAGTCATTAGAACAGTGTGTTAACACTTGTCTTCTTAGGTAGTAGGCCTAGTCGCTCAGTTGATCGGAGAGTTTTTTAATATGATCGGAATATTATAAAACTTTATTTTAAAGTGATTTATATAGAGATAATATTGATTTTATTATAAAATGCTTGTTATAATGTATTATATAATTTTAGTTTATTTATATAATATATTATATATTTATATAATATATTATATATACTTATAAAATATATTATATATATTAATTATATAATGTTTTGATGTTACAGGATATTTTGTGATTGTGAATTTTTCTTAAAAATATTATGGCATCAAATACTAAATATAAACATTTCACTAGAGAACATATGAAGTGTGCCATATTTGAAGTACCTTGTGAGATGAGTGATATGCAACTACCAACTTATAACTGCATTATGAAAGATTACCTGTTCACAAAACATTTATTGAAGGAGCAGATGAATAACAAGGAGCCTTCATTTTCTGAAATAGCAGAGGCAGTTTCCAAAAAGGTAGAAAATATTTGGAAGAAGGCCTCTTTGCCAATAGTTTCACATACACGCGTTTTACAGATGATGCGAGTGTACCATGATAAATACAGGTCCTTATTAAAGCCATACAAGTCACGCAAGGATCAGCCTAAGTACAAAAATCAACTTTGAAGAATTTGAAAACTCTTCAAAATGCACTTTGTTTGACATCTGCACCTGCAAATGTAAGGAGTTTAGGAGATGCTCATGTGAAAAGAGTAAGAAAGTCCCTCCAAAAGAGCAGGATTTTTTAAATGACCAACGAACACGCAGAATAATGGTGATAGGAAGCATTGACATAGCACACACAAGACGATTACAAGCAAGAGAACATCGAAAGGAAATGGAAAAAGCACGTCTGGAATCCTCACGAACAACTAGTGCTGCTATAACCAATACGTCCAACTTACAAATCGAAACAGAGACAAGTGAACTTCAACAACTAGAAGAGATATCTGAAGATAATGAGGAAGATACAACCTCGACTCAATATGTAATATCAGAACAACAGATGCGTGAGCCACTGCCTTCATTAGCAATTACTTGTGATAGATTTAAAATGTCGGACAGAGCTGGGGCTGCTATTGCTTCTGCAGTATTGGCAGATCTTAAAATTGTGACTCCCGAAGACAAAGGGAATATTATAGACAGAAGTAAGCTAAGACGTGAAAGACAAAAACAAGAAAGGAACTACAACAGATAGGAGAGCCAAAACCATGCGGGGATTATACTTTGATGGCAGAAAGGATAAAACAATGATTCAAGTCCAGGAGAGTGATGGCTCTAACCACCAAAGAACCAAACGCGAAGAGCATATCAGCATAATATCTGAACCACACTCTCTGTAATTTGCACATGTGACACCTTCCAGTGGCAAAGCTAAATACATTTGCACAGCGCTAGTGAATTGCTTGAAAGAAAGGAATGTTGATATAGGGAACATCGTTGCAGTTGGCTGTGATTCGACAGTGGTTAACACTGGTAGTATTGGAGGCACAATAAGATTACTGGAAGAAGCCTTTAATAAGCCATTGCAGTGGCTGATATGCCTTTTACACCTTAATGAACTTCCATTGCGCCATCTGTTTCATCACTTGGATGGTACCACTACTGGACCAAGAGCATTTTCAGGAGAAATTGGCCGAGCACTTTCAGACTGTGAAAAGCTTCCCATAGTTAACTTCAAACCCATTGAAATTCAAGAGGACATGTGTGAAGTTGATGTAGATGACATAAGTACTGACCAGAAATACCTTCTTGAAATTCACAAGGCTATATCAAGTGGAACATTCTCAAAGAGTCTTAGTCATAAGAGTCCAGGCAATATATCACATTCAAGGTGGCTCACCACAGCAAACAGGACTCTGCAGGCAATATATCACATTCAAGGTGGCTCACCTCAGCAAACAGGACTCTGCAGTTATATGCAAGCACAGAGAATCCTTTAGGCAATTTACAAGAATTAGCTACTTTCATTGTTAGGGTATACGCACCAATGTGGTTTCAGATAAAGCGTAAACCATTATGCCAATATGGTGCTAAACATATGTGGCATATGATTGCAAGAAGCCGGTATCTCCGTGAAGAGCTTAGGAGAGTACATGACTCAGTCATTCAGCGAAATGCATATTACGCAAATCAAGAAAACATTCTCATTGCAATGATAGCTGATGAAAGGGAGCATGTGCGTCAGTTGGGATTTAGGCGTATCATAAAAGCAAGGGCATGCATTCAAGAAACAGATGTTATCAGGTATTTTAAGGTGCCAGAAATAAATTTTTATGCCAAAGACTATACGTACAGATCTCATTATGTGGCAAGATTTTCAGATAGCAGAACCACCGATAACCAAAGGAGTTTCTCTTGATGATATTGAATCATGCATCAAACATGGTACTACTCTTCATTCAGAATTATTTCAGTTTCCATGTCATACACAAGCCGTAGAGAGATGCGTCAAGCTCGTTACAGACGCTGCTGGATCAGTCTGCGGACCTACAAACATAGACGGTTGGATTCGTGCTACATTAGAATCAAGGAAAAAACAGCCAAAATTTGACACAAAAGCAAATTACTAAATAGTCTTCAGCAAGAACCCTTTCTAGAGGGAGGTTGGTTGGGGAAAGGGTGGTAACTCTGCTAAGGCACGAAATAACGTTTCTTAACTGTCTCAAGCCAGTACAAAGGAGGAGAGACATCCTAATTTATTACTGTTCCCTTTTTCAAGTAAATACAGAATCATACTTAATTGTAATTTTTAAGTTAACTTCAGCCCTCTTGTGGCAGCTGAAGATATTAAGCATATGAAAAGGCATTTTTATAAAACGAATTCTTATCATTTACGAATCTTAATCAAACTATTAGATAATTCCAAGATAAAATTTTATAATAGTTTGATAAACCTAAAATAGAAGCATTTTTTTCCTTTTTACCCAAAATTGTGTTAACTTTAGCCCCCTGGTGGCAGCTGAAAGTATTAAACAAATGAACTCATATTTTGGCAGGTATATATCGTCCACTAAATGCAACTTTTAATAACTATTAGAACTTCATACTAGAAAAAAAGTATTTTTCGCTCCACCCTAATGTACATAGTTGTGAACTCTCTTAATCCTAGATTGGTCATAATATCCATCTTCAATGCAAAGAGCTTAGATTTCAAGTAACCTAATTGTTCATTATATTACTGTACAGTTTCACATATTTTACAAACATTTATTCTCCAATCGTGTTTTACTATTAACTAGTATGTCAATTCGTGCGCTTTTATTTTAAAACAGTTTTCTATCATAGGTTCATTTTACCTATTTTTACTGAACTTTATTAATGCAGTAAAACCTATTCTGGAATGTATTTGTTGCCCATAAAATTTTCAGCGTTACTTTTATTTTTGCTCATCTCGTGAGTTTACATTTTAAAAACACAAAAACCCGTTTATACTGTCTGGTTGAAACTGTCAAGTACCGTATATTGATCCCCATCAGACCACTTTCAAATAAAATACAAAGAGAAGTGGATCCAATGAAATTCCAATGCAACTCTCCTTTTCAGCCATTTATTGTGTGGTTGAGCTTGTCTTTTTGTTCATTTTTTTTTTCTTTTATTTCATTGATCTAATCCCACAGTAAGAGATTACTGCTTTTCTCTCTCTCTCTCTCTCTCTCTCTGTAGTAATGCTTAGTTAAGAAGATTAATTTGTTTAATTAAATAAGATAATGTTTAATATAAATTTACTACCAGAATGTAGTGAACGCTTTTATTATATCTTTTTCTTCATTATTAATTTACGCTTCTTCCTACTTTACTATATCTCTATTGCTCTTTATTTCATTTAACTGTACACTCTCGTTACTCATTTTCGCCGTGCAGTATAATAGTTTCCGGTAGCCACGCCGAGTTCTGATTCTAAAAGACCGTTACAAAACGAAGGGGGGGGAAGGTATATTAATACTCTTATTAACACTCATTACGTTTTATTAATTTCGAAAGTGGTTTAGTTAATTAGGGGATATGCGAGTATGAAATATTACTAAATATATTTAGGTCGGAGAGGGCGCAAACAATTTAACTTTAAGATCACATGGCTCTAAATCTACGCGTATCGCGTCTCTCACAAGACTGAAAAACCGTTATAGGTATAGTCCACTCTCCGGGCCTATTTAGGATTACCAACCCTACCCATTTTAAACAATTCAAATCTAAACCATGCTTTATCGTAATCATCACAATTTTTAGTAAATTTATATTAAACATTATCTTATTTAATTAAACAAATTAATATTCTTAACTAAGCATTACTACACTCGCATCACCCCCTTGAAAATAAGTTTTTCCATTAGGAAAACTTATTAATATCGTTTAACAATGTCAATAAATTTATTCAACAAACTTATATATTTTGCAATTTTTTTTTTTTTTTTTTTTTTTTTTTCTTTAACACTTATTCAAAGTTTAGAAATAGACAAGAAATAATAGAATGACAATTCCCATACATATATTGTATCATATTATAAAACCGAAACTTTATAATTTTCACATTTGCATAAAATAACATTTCACTCTAATAATTAAATTACAACCTGTAACTAATCTATACATGCCAAAAAAAATAACAGAAAATTTTCTTACAGTGGCTACACAAATCCAAGTTCACAATCTATTCCCGCGATTTCTCATCAACGATCGCTTTACATTCGAAACAATTATTTGTATAGTTATACAGTTACTATCAGGGCAACATAGAAAAAAATAAGAAAAAGTTTACATAAAATTCTGACCAAGAGCGCACATACTATTTCACGAAAAACACAACAAATGGGCAATAATCGGACCCTTTTCACTTATAATTTCATTAGATAATAATCAGTACATTTGTTTGCTGGACGTTGTTTAGATGACACTCCGCACGCTGACAACGGATTTCAATTTTCAATCGCAGCTCTCCTGCTCACTTCGCTAGAATGCAAGGGATTGCATCAATCAATATGCAACAGGGCAGCACGCTATAATGGTTCCGCTCTCTCTCCAATGGCGAAAAAAAAAACAAGAGACGTCCAATTCTAAAAGGATCAGGGGGGAGATATCTGAAAGCGGGACCACGCGCTGGAATTGGACGGAATTTGCAATTCTAGAAGTCGATGAAGAAACTCGCCTTGTCTCATCTCCACTTTTGTCGGTGAACGCTGCTCTTCCTACGTCCAGCTGAAAGACTCTTCCACTGGCAACAATCAAACGATGACTCCGCCGTAGGCCGTTTCCCAACGAACCTACTGTATGTCTGTATGGACAGTACAGTCGTAGGCGCCCGTTCAAGCTCTCGTGGCTTGTCTACCGCGCGCTTTGTTGACACATATTTAGCGAAGCATTCGAGCAACGTGACCAGCTACTGCCCGAAAAATACCAGTAGACCATCTTCGATCGAAACTTTCGTGTACCAAGTCCCTGCACACGTAAATTTCTCTTCTCTTCCGGAACTGTCCTGCGCCAAGTCCCTGCGCATTCGGTTCCTCTCTTCTCTCTTCTCTTCCGAAACCATCCTGCGCCAAGTCCATGCGCATCTGGTTTCTCTTCTCTCTCTCTCATTGGTGATCGATCACCTATCCGGTCGACTAAACTCACTTGATGGAACTCGGATTCAACTTGGTTGACCCCAAACTGAGTCTTGCAATTTTGAAAAAAAAAGTTTATTCTAAACGTGTTTCTGTACTGCTTATCATTTCATATTTAATTTATCAAATTCTTTCGACAATTCACTTCGAAACAATAACTACACATTTGCTCTGGCCAAATTCACGGAAAAAAATAAAAAATTCGCAAAAATTTAATCAAATCTAGTTACCAATAAGGTCACTTATGGCAGTCACAGCAGAGAAGATAAAAAAAAGTCATAAAACGCTAAACAAAATTGTACAGTATAAATATAAAAGCGCCCATACATAGTAACTGTTTGTATAATTTAAGAATTATTATTGTTCAAACTATTGTCAGAAATCACCTCAATACCTCTAAATACAAAAGACAAAAATGAACCCCAGAAACTTCATGTCATCCATTCTCTGACAATCATGAACCCTCTTGCTTTGAGGAGGAGCACACAGACGCCACAAAAACGTTACTGGCTATCTATGAGGCTCCATTTCCGAGTGTACACTTGAGTCAATGTTTCAAATGCACTAGTTAACTCCGACTGAAGGTTTAAACAACAATAATTTTCTAAACAGTTATTAAAAAGTAAAAAAAATTTAAATATTACTACCAAAAATTATTTTAATACAGTAATTCCAACTTGAAACGTCAAATTTCATAAGAATTGAACTTGCAATTCGCAAACCACATCTGAGATACAACTCTCTCCTTCAACAGAAACCTCAGTATGGTTTTCAAATCACAGAAATCTCAGCAATTTATCGTTTCCAAGTGAAAATACAAATTTTTATCGTTATACTAAATAAGAATAGATCATATGTACTAAAAAATTACACGCACCACTGTAAACAAAACTAAAACATTTCCTAATTGAGAGCGGTCGCTTTGTTTGTAAGCGAACCTCTATACAAATATCCCTAACCGAATGAAACTGCATTATATCCTAACATAATTTCGTAATATTTTCCATGCAAACGCTCAACTAAAAAAAAAGGACATTTTTCATTTCTAATTCCAAATTAAAATTTCAAATTAAAACATCCTTTTTAGAATACAATCTAAATTTGAACTAAAAATTTTACCATTGTCATTGAACTGGAAAGAAAAATAAAAATCGGCCTACTGTACAAATAAATTGATTATTGAATGAATTTATAAAACGTAAATATATGAAAATAATTTCTACACAAATTTCTGTAATTCAAAAAAATTATAATATCGAGATTTAGTAAAATGTGTACCGTAACTCACATTGGCCGCCAAAATAAAAATAAAATTTACTGCCGCTTTTAGGCCTATATTAATAAATTCAATGTTATGCGTGAAAAGCACATTAGAATTTAAGCAACATTTGTGCTTTTTAAAGAAAAATCCTATGCTTATTTATGTTAAACCAATGAAAATTTTGTTAAATAACTAAAAATTTACTACTCAATAGACATACCGTAATAACGGTTAATCTCCGAACAATATTTTACGATAGGCCTACAAGAAATTCTTCTTACGTACGATACAATAGCCTTTTACCAAATATGTCGGAATTGTCGTGAAATGAACGAAAGAAGAGGAAAAAAAAAATAATCAGCTTACCTACCAAATTGTATATAATTAATGAGTATAAAAAAATATCCAAAACAACTTTTATAGAAAATTTCACAACACAATTTCGCTAGTTCCATTAAACCAATGTAGCTTATTTTTGAAATTTAACACAATCCTATACGGCCCAATCTGACAATTTTTAATATCTTTAAGATTTATTTTTCGATTTGTCCCTTAACTGTAACGTAATCCTATTTTAGCGCGAAGCGAGCAAAGCAAAAAGCCCGTAAACCTATATTTACAAAATAATCCTATTATTATATACAGGCAATCGAAATATAATCAAAAATCTGCTAATGAAACCCAGAAAATTTCTCATGTTCATGAAATGGTTGTACTATATATGTATATATACCCAGAAATGCGATACAAATTTTCGCTGAAACACTTTGAAAGACCATATAAATTGTGTATCATACTGTATTTAAACTAACAATTCACTTACGTACAAATCATTATTCTTATTATTATGATTATTACAATTTTCACTAATTCCAAAAGTTTTAAACAAAAAGTAAAAAGGTAAGCTGAAAGAGTAGATGAAAAAAAGAAATTTGAGTCTTCAGGCAGCACGATAATTTTCAAACTATACCCTCTCCAACCGAAATGAACAAAATTTAACGTAATAATGACTCGCAATACTGAGTCGGACAAACGAAAAGCAACGGAACTGGACGAAACAAATTGAATTCTTAGGCGCGAGTCAGGGACGCTATCAGGACGCGAAGCGCCATTTTTAAATTTTATTTACAATGAAATTTTAAGGCATGAAAATCGAAATTTGCCTGCAAACGGGGTAAAATTTGCATTTAGATATTTTAATAATCGAAATAAAATATTCATTAACGCTATTTGTTATTATACCGGGTTTTAAGAATTTTAATGGAAATACTAACACGTGGGTAAGCCTCACAAAATATGATGTAAGATCACCGCTAGCCACCAGAATGTAGTGAACGCTTTTATTATATCTTTTTCTTCATTATTAATTTACGCTTCTTCCTACTTTACTATATCTCTATTGCTCTTTATTTCATTTAACTGTACACTCTCGTTACTCATTTTCGCCGTGCATATAATAGTTTCCGGTAGCGACGCCGAGTTCTGACTCTAAAAGACCGTTACAAAACGAAGGGGGGGAAGGTTAATAATACTCTTATTAACACTTATTACGTTTTATTAATTTCGAAAGTGGTTTAGTTAATTAGGGGATATGCGAGTATGAAATATTACTAAATATATTTAGGTCGGAGAGGGCGCAAAACAATTTAACTTTAAGATCACATGGCTCTAAATCTACGCGTATCGCGTCTGCCTCAAGACTGAAAAACCGTTATAGGTATAGTCCACTCTCCGGCCTATTTAGGATTACCAACCCTACCCATTTTAAACAATTCAAATCTAACAACCATGCTTTATCGTAATCATCACAATTTTTAGTAAATTTATATTAAACATTATCTTATTTAATTAAACAAATTAATCTTCTTAACTAAGCATTACTACACTCTCTCTCATATGTATGCATGTGTGTGTGTGTGTGTGTGTGTGTGTGTGTGTGAAATGGAATAAAAATTCATATCTCTTAAACAAAGTGACTTGAATAAAATTATAAACGCCTCGCTACAATCATTAGACAGACTCGAGATTATGAAGCCTGATTCATACTGCGAACAACAACAACAACAACAATAGTAGTAGTAGTAGTAGTAGTAGTAGTAGTAGTAGTAGTAGTAGTCCAAATTTTTATTTTCAGTTTCATTAAAATCGTATTTGCCTAAACAATCCCCAAACCGCTGAAGTGAAAGAAGTGGCTCCATTTTCTGGCTCTCCTCCCTATCCCCCCAAAGTCAACTGACCTATCTCCACTGGATTCCTTTCTACGGGGCCTCGTGAAAGATAATGTGTCCCAAAAGAAGACTGACAATTAAGTGTTTTACGTGACCAAATTATTGCTGCAATTAACACCGTCACCACTGACACGCTGGCAAACACTTGGCGAGAGATACAGTACCAATTCGAATGATGTTCGAGCTACGAAAGATGCACATATTGAGATTGTCTAACACTTAAAATAATTTGGTGAGTGCAGCTTTCATAAGTTGTAAATTTTTATTAAATTAATTCTATAGAGAGCAAGTTTTACTTTATTTCAAACTTGTACTTACTAAATACTAATTTTACTAAATTCGAATTAAACCCTACGAGTTCGTATATACACGAGGAACGAGTAGGCTGAGATCAAGACAGTTAATTAATAAGCCTTGTTTTCCAAATGTGGCTGTACATGAGCGCGACTGAAGTGACCACGTCAGTATAATGTAGAATTAAACATTGAACTCCAGCAAACATACTTCCGTATAGGTGAGAAAAGGGGTTCCTTCTTCACCTTGTACTAAATGTCTGTCTGTCTGTCTGTAAACACCATGGAAAGTTTTAAGTTCACCAACAGTTATACAGTACAGTCGCTTATCATAGGGTAAATTACAATCACTATTACAAATGGTGACCATTAACTTCAAAACAATTTTTTTTTATTCGCTGTATACATAATGGTTGAACACTTCTTAGCATACTGACGCTGATCCTTAGCACACTGGAATCTTATTTTCCCTTTCAATTGCTCTCTGTTTCTGTACCGTTCAACATAGACGATGATGGAACAATAATTAACAATTAACAAGCATTATCTACATAACAATTCAGTAAGTTTTTAAAATTTTATGGTCACCAGTTAGAATAGTGGTTCTCAACCTTTTTTGTATGGTTACCCAAAATCTAATTCTAATCCAGCTCCAATACTCCAATCATTAGATATTATTTTTTATAACTTCTCGATTATCACAATATTATTTTTTATAACTTCTCGATCGCGTGTCATTACCCCACAAAATAGTTGTCATTATCCCAGTGGGGTAAGTTACCCATAAGTTGGGAACTATTGAGTTAGAATATTAACTGTAATTTACGCTGTGATTCGCGATTTTTGCGATTAACTGTAATTTACCATGTGTTGAGCGACAGTTGCGTACCCATACTAACAGTATTTTGATAAGATATTTATTCTATAGGCTGCTGTTCCAATTAAATGTATCAATTCTTTTCGTTACGTATGCTTTCAACCATCAAGCTGTACAATGATTTTTTTATTTCCGTTCTCCGTCCTGCTGAAAGCATTGAGTCGGGCGGTAATCCCTTCTAAAAACTGGGAAAAAATAAGTCCCCTTTAAAACTAGAACTGGGTCGAGTAAACTGCGTTAAGAACAGAAGGCTTTGTTTTCAGTTTTCAAGAATAATCATTAACTATTTTTGGTTAAAGTTATACGGAACACTTTTGCAGCAATGAGAGGTATGTTATTATAGTCACCATTAGCCCTTCTAAACGTTGTAATCATCGTAATGTCCATTGAACCTTTGGTTTTATATGAATCGATGCCTATCCTTAGTATATCGCTTTTAGTCGAATATTTTTGAATTTGGAATATACCTCATAAGGGTATGATGGGTATACGCATCATCATTATCATACCGTAATATTTAAGTAATATTTAACTCATTAAACACATTTCCAATTTTTTAAATAACTTATCGAACTTTGTAACAATTATAAATTTTATATTATAAATGAAATTGTGATAAACATAAAAAGTAATTCACGTGTCCAAATTTGTTGAGCAGCAAATCAAAAAAATCACTCCTGGTAAGAAATCAAGATCTAAATTGAATCTTTAATAAAGACAAGTTCAACAGAAATAAACTTTCGGGAACTGTTAAATTTCTTAAAACTTTTTTCCAGCTGCTCATAACTTTTCAATTTCAAAAGAGTTACAAGAATCCTTCTAAAACGAGTAAGTTATGGATGAACAGCGTGTCAGCGAGAGTTCCTTCTCGTAAAACTACACTAAAGATGTTGAAGATATTTCACATACTCCGCTTTCAATTTAACGTGGCCAACTTAAGTCTTTAGGGGACAGTGAAACAATACCTCAAAGGCACACTAAGTAAAAATTTATAGTAGCAATCTTCTCCTGATGATACGGAGGAACTGATAACGAAGACAAACGAAAATAGAAGAGCGGGAATGGTCTCTTGACAATCTACTATCACTCCCTCCGTATGAGAGTAACTATCCAAAATGAAACTCACAAAAATAGCATTATATGTATAATTATGTTACAGGGAATCTGTGTAGCTAGGGATTTCATGAAATCCCTAAAATGTTCAGATAGATAGAATTTGGTGTACTAAAAAAGAGTTATAAATTAATTAATGATAATGATGATGATAATAATAATAATAATAATAATAAATAATAATAATATAAAGATTTAGTCTTGTTTAAATAAATGTTTTTCCTACAGATACTAAATCACAATTTTTACAGGGAATGCTGGGATCACCTGAAGATCAGGGCCCCCAGCCTTCGTTAGTTAGCCTTATAAGGTTAACTAACGAAAATATCACGACCTAACCTAACCAGTCGTTAGGTCAACTGTACGCCCTTGATGATTCGTTAGGTTTAGTCGTGATATTTTCGTTAGTTAGCCTTATAAGGTTAACTAACGAAGGCTGGGGGCCCTGATCTTCAGGTGATCCGAATGCTGTAGACACCAGCTTTCTCCTGTTTTGCAAAGTTATTCATAACCAATTTACTTTTTACAGTAAACGAATATTTGAACGCCAAAGGCTTGACTTTTTAATGAGATTCTTGGTCAAAAAATCCCTTCCGGTGTCAGGTGAACGGGATCTAACCTAGGTGTGAATTTCTTAATGGTCTCTGGCCTTCTAGAATGTTCCTTACCTTTCCTGGATTATTTCCTTACTCGCTTTTGTTCATTCGTTTTTCTATATTCACCCGAAGAGGATGCCAGTGGGCATCGAAACTGTTGTGGAAATAAACTCCGTCTATTAGTGTGGGTTTTATTGTCACATTAATGATGAACAGTTATTTGCATAACATCATTTATTTGCATACCATTAAATTCACTAAAAAAGAAAAGCCAAAACAAAGATGATAATATTTATACTGAAAGAGGAAAAAGAAAGAGCTTTTGAATAAATATTAGAATTTACTAACTTACAAACCAAATTACTACGATAAAAATTCCTTTCGCGGGTGAGTTATTCTTGTAATTGATTACAACTAGGAATTTTCTATAACAGCTACGTCTACATCAGGGGTTCCCAAATGGGGGTACGCCGCATCCTGCTTTAGAACTAAGTTTCACATGGAAAAGACGGTGTAGCTCAATCCATCTCAATTTCATCTAACTCGGAATTTCTTATGTTACAGATGTTACAAACGTAAATAATATAAGCCATCGAGGGGTACGCAGCCGAAAAAAAAGGTTGGGAACCCCTCATCTACATATATAACCTTGATACAAAGACATTCTAGCCCACTAATTAATAATGTTGGCGTAACAGGAACTTCAATAACCATTATCTCCTCTCCACGTTGTGTGGTGATCTGTGGTGATCACGGTGTGCATTAAAGCTTCTTTTGTTGTGAATTCATATTTATTTTTAGTATACTGCTTTTAATCGAATATTTGTTTGGAATTTGAGTCTGACGATGGGCATATTAGGGGCATAAAATGATACGACGACGAAATGATGACTTCTTGTACGTAATAAATAAATAAAAATATCCTTAAAAGAAGGTATGGTGTAGATTAGATTAAGTAGTTCAGTATTCATGCTATCCTTTATTTTCCCCTGTCCTCTACTACGTAACTGGGTACACGAGATAAGTGTAAGCATGGTGTGAATGAACTCTGAAGCTATTCTCTTCATCATACTTTTTTATATTTTCTTATAAATCTTGTCTGTTCTATAGTTTACTATTACCACTATTCATATCTGAAAGCTTTACCCGTCTATAAGTGTAAGTATGGGATCAGTTTTCAGTATTCTTTATTTTCACTTGATTATTCTATGTTTCCTTTATTTTCTCTACTTCTTTCTTGGGCTAGTCTAGAGTAGATCTTAGGGTCTTTGTTATCTCGCAACTCTGCAACTCTTCAATTCTGCAACTCTTCAACTCTTCAACTCTGCAACTCTCTTAGTTTATTTTGTATTCTTTCCTTTTCTTTCAGCCAATTAAGGAAAGTCTGTGAACTACAAAATCCTTGGCTCTGTTTTTATACCTTCTCTAACCAAATTTAATTTATTACTCATAAAATAATACAAATTTGCTTCTCTACTGAAATTTAGTTAATTTAATAATAATAATAATAATAATAATAATAATAATAATAATAATAATTTCAGTGTTCTTTGCTTATAAGGAAATTAAGATATAACGAGAAAATAGTTTTAACTATACAGGGTGTCCCAGAATTAACTATCTATTTCAATGAAATCGGACAATTTTTTTAAAAACACACTTTTATTTATGTTTATCATGTTTAATATGTGTTAAAAATGTATAAATTTCTAAATTTTTTTCATAATTTTATTTTCATAATTTTTTCATTATCTGGTCCAATGAAAGACCGTCTGAAGTCATAGAATGGCAAAGAGACTCTCCAAAAGTTAACGTGTGGCTTGGAATGACCAAATCCAAAATTTATGGTGCTCCATCTTGTTGAAACACAACATTATCAAGAATGCCATCATCAAGAAGCTGTGGTTCGAGAAACTGCTGAAGCATATCAAGGTAGACGGTACCTGTTACAGTTGCTTCCGCAAAGAAGAATGGGCCATAAATTTTGGATTTGGTCATTCCAAGCCACACGTTAACTTTTGGAGAGTCTTTGCCATTCTATGACTTCAGACGGTCTTTCATTGGACCAGATAATGAAAAAATTATGAAAATAAAATTATGAAAAAAATTTAGAAATTTAGACATTTTTAACACATATTAAACATGATAAACATAAATAAAAGTGTGTTTTTAAAAAATTTGTCCGATTTCATTGAAATAGATAGTTAATTCTGGGACACCCAGTACATTGCAAACAATACAATCACCTTACCAATTAATCCAGTACATGCTCAAATTGCATTCCATGTAGCCGTTCACACATTTCTGCTCGTTTTTCATTCAATTCTGTTATAACTTATTTCCCTATGAAAACGGACTTTTGGTACACCCTGTATAAGGCATACAGGGTGTATGATAGTGCGACAGTTAATCCATTCCTAAGCATATCTGGCGGAGTAGACAATATAAAACAATAGTGAAACCGACAATAATAATAATAATAGCAATATTACAATTTATTATTGTTTTCATACGAGTTGATGATGCACATTAGTTACTATAGGAAGCATACACACACACATACACATATACATGCATATAGACGCATGCACATATGTAGGTTCATGCCTGTATATACATAAATATGCACCCGCATACATATATATCATACATACATGCCCATTATACATTCGGACAAATGGAACGGTAATGCCTTCATATATTTACATAGCAAAGAACTGCCATTAACAAACAAATTTTACTTTTTAATGGCAGAATGGAGTTGCATGGTAAATCTCGATAGATAATGCAGAGTAGCGAAGTTATGTACACAAGCTTTAAAGATAGAGAGGCAAAGAGAGAAAAGTACATGGAGATTATCTGTTGTAAGCTACAAACTTAGGTTTAGAAATACGTACAGTTAAAATACTCAGCTAAGATTACACACACACATTCATATAACTACACATAATTACATGTAGGTATTCAGCTAAGATTATACCTTCGAATTTATTTGGATATTAGACGCTGAAACTTAATTAAATATTAAAATATTGAAATATTAATTACCTTCATTATTGAGTATCTTAACAACCTTAAGATGCCTTAACCTTGCTCATATTTGGTTTTATTATTTTTGTTTCCTATATTGAAATATTGAAATGAATATGGAAAGAAGAGTATGTAGTTTAATTTTGTTATTGAAATAAGACAGAGGATACTGAGTTATGGCTTATATGAGTTGATGAATTTCTCTTTCAGTCTCCTTCCGGAGATTTTTTTGTATCCTAGATTGCTTTATCTCTTAATCAAGTGAATTCCAAAGGTTTGGACCTGTTGAGGGTAAGAATCTAGTCGCACAATCTAGAATATATCACAGTATATCA
>JAJOZX010000609.1:782500-792500 GCA_023014485.1 Bathynomus jamesi
ATTATTTCCGTTTCAAGATGTCCCCCATTGCATATCCACTGTTTTGAATCAGTTTCCAGCCACTGCTACCAAGTGTTGTTATATAAAGTTCAGAATTATATAGTGCAATAGTATTATTTCCGTTTCAAGATGTCCCCCATTGCATATCCACTGTTTTGAATCAGTTTCCAGCCACTGCTACCAAATGTTGTTATATAAAGTTCAGAATTATATAGAGCAATAGTATTATTTCCGTTTCAAAATGTCCCCCATTGCATTTCCAGTGTTTTGAATCAGTTTCCAGCCACTGCTACCAAATGTTGTTATATAAAGTTCAGAATTATATAGAGCAATAGTATTATTTCCGTTTCAAAATGTCCTACATTGCATTTCCAGTGTTTTGAGTCAGTTTCCAGCCACTGCTATCAAACGTTGTTATATAAAATTCAGAATGTCAGTGTAAAGTAGTATAAAATATTACAAATTAAGTAAAATAAAAAATAAATAAGTAAATAACGAAAATTAAATAATAAACTAAATACAATTACGATACATGTGCGTATCTCCGCATTAGCGAGGTACCAACTTCTTTAAATCCTGTATCTAAAAATCTATTTAACCTAACCAAACCTTACTGTTATCGAACCAAAAAGGGCATGGTAAGTGTTTCGGACGCATATGAGGGCTCGAAGGGTGGTTTCTTTTAAATCATTCAGTTGTGAGGGTCTCGCTAATTTAGCCTAACCTGACCTAGCGTAACCTAACCTATCAGGACC
This sequence comes from Bathynomus jamesi, assembly GCA_023014485.1. NCBI lineage: Eukaryota > Metazoa > Arthropoda > Malacostraca > Isopoda > Cirolanidae > Bathynomus > Bathynomus jamesi. Next base: position 783,256 of record JAJOZX010000609.1, read on the forward strand.
AACATATCTTTATTTTATTTTTAATATTTCTAGACTTTTTTATAAAAAATGTTAAATGTTCCGAGGTACCAAAAGTGTTACCTCACAAACAAATTCTCCACTACATCTGTGAATTATCACACTCGACGGTTCGACCCCATTTATGCCCAGTTGCCTATGCTCACACACCACACACACACACACACACACACACACACACATTGTCCATACTGTCCAAAACATATTTAGTTATTTACAGTATTTTGCAAACTTTTGGGAATTTTCTTTTATCATCACAGAAATGAAATAATATTTCGCATTTAAAAGAATTAATATTTGGACAGAAGTTGAAACTAAGGAAATCACAGAGAGACAGACTTAAAAAAACAGTGTATTTGTATGATGGTTAAGAGATTAATAATATATGTTCTTCAATCTAAGAATCATATTATTTAAGCTATTTGAACTTCACATATTGAAAAATTAGGTGTTTTTTTTTTTTAGTTAAAGTATTTTAAATTAAGATCTGGGATGCTTTGAGAGACAACATTTTGATGAATATGACTTTCGAATCTACACTTACAAACACGGAGAAAAATAAAACGCTCTAATCTAACCTAACTTGATTTTACCAAACCTAGCGTAACTTAATTGAACATAATCTAACCTAATATTAAAAATCTAACTTAACTATATCTAATTTTTATTTCCAAACAACTCGTACAAATTTTATAGCTAATAAAAATCGGATCAAATCTTTACTGACACAATTCCAAAAAAATTTCTCTTTCGTCCAATCTGTCTTGACGTTGAAAATGTATAGAACATTACCTTAAATTAAACCAAACTAATATAAAAAATATCTAATTTCTTTTCCAATTTGCCTGTACCTGTACTTACAGTCATTATTCGTATCCTTCCACCAAGAAACGACTTTTCTCCAAAAATTTCTTTCCAGGAAAAATCCTTTTTCTTCAACACGTTTTTCTTGAAAATCAACAAAGAATTTTCCTCAATCTTATTTATCGATCTTTCGTCGAACTCACAAATCTTTGAAAAGACTCTCACTATCTAAATTTGCTTACTATAGACTACTTATGTCTAAGAATGCAATCTGGCCTTCCCTCATCCTCTTTTATCTACTCAAAAATGAAATTCCATCTCGTTTTCACAAGAACCTTGGTATAATTTCTTTCTCTAATTATGAGGAAAATTCTCTCTATAATAACGGAATTTTATTTGGTATTTTTCGCAGTTATAAGAATTAATCCACTATGGAGGGGTTCCAAGCTAGTCAGAGGAATAGGGTGGGAGGTGTGTGTGGGGGGGGGGTTGCAGAGACGATTCTGGAGTACGTAATGTACTTCATTCGACCTAGTTCTCCTGGGCTGGGAGGAAGGAAAACCCAAAGTGGATTAAAAGTAAAAAAAAAATGATAGTTCCAAGACAGGACTTTCTCGATCGACTGTACATAAGCACTAACTAAAATTGTATCAAGTGCATCGTCAGTGTTTTATGCGTGGTATCGTTGGATGCAAAGAGGAAGAAACTATTTCTTATTCAGGTTTTGGTTTAGGAATTTATTACAGATTCTGATAAAGTAAAAAATTGTTCTTTGACCTTTCTATATAGATAAGGAGAAAGGGATAAAGGGCTCGCGCGAAGCGTCAGCAAGATTTGTATTGCAGATTAAGAGGACTTACGACGCCCGAATAATTTAAGTGAAATGGCTGTTGGATTGATGGCAGTGATAGAGAAGGAAATGAACGGAAATGAAGAACGAAAAATAGCGAAAGTGAAATGATAAAAGCGGGAGAAGAAGAGGCAATCTCCTGGAAAATGCTTGTAAATGATGCATGAAAGCTTCAAAAGTATATATATACCTTGGTGGTATAGTGGTTAGCGTCTCTGACTACGAATCCATCGGCCCCAGGATCGACACCCGGTGACGGCAGGCGACGCGTAGCAAAACCCAGCCATTCATCCTTCCACACAATAAGAGAAATGGATGAATGGGTCCCCTGGGTAACCAAGTGGTTAAGGCGCTGGGATGCTGGTGCGGTGTAGTTCGGATTCCACGTGAAACTGTAGGTCTGAGGTGGAGTGACAACTTGACTTTCGTCAGAATGAACAATTCGGGCTGAAGCTAAACCCAGTGTGTGTGTGTGTGTGTGTGTGTGTGTGTGTGTGTGTGTGTGTGTGTCACAGATAAAGGAAAGGACAAAAAAAAATGACGACGATAAACTGGAAAATACAAAACTAAAAAAATGAATAAGATAATTTGAAACGAAATGAAATGAGTAAAAAAAATAAGAATTGAATAAAAACAAAAACAAAAAAAGGAAACATCATTAAAACCACCATTAAAATGTTGTTCAGAATAAGAGAAAGAAGAAATCAAAAGATAATTACATAACAAAGAAGAAGAGTTTGAGAATATCCGTTAAGAATACGGGAATAAATGTAATCACCTGCGCGTGCATTCGTGCAATGAATCTTCTCCGTTCTTTCAATGCAACGCCGATTTATTCGTGGTCAGATTTTTTTGGCACTTTGGACCGAGTTTTCCCAATTAACATGAGAAGCCGCGTCAATTAAGTCTATTTTTTAATGGCAAATTGTTGTAGTGGAAAGGATTTTATTCTCCTTTGACACATTTATACAATTTTTGTATAGTAAAATGTTTTAAATTAAAGAGAAAATATCTTTAAAGAGTACATTTGCGAATAGAAATCTTGTCTCTTTCGGTCTGTCATTAGAGCGACACTGTACTCGACTCTATATGTCACAGTTGGTGACGGTACTAGGGCAATTGCGTCCCGGACAATTGCGTCCCGGACAATTGCGCACTTCTCCAACTACTATATGAAGTTTATTTATTAGAGAAGTGAATAGAAAGTTAGTATCGGAATTTCAATATACTTTTCATTTTAACCTATTAAACTTGTTATATGTTCATAAGTTCTGTTCGAAACTGTTCTCTAAAACTTTAGCCATCATCAGCAACATCATTGTCAAATTTTATGGGTTACGTCCACTTAAGATAAAGTTAGTTTCGTTAGTTTTAACGAAAATATCACAACTTAACCTAACCATCGTCAAGGGCATACAGTTGACCTAACTGGGCATTCAATTAATCTAACCGGGCATTATATCCCATACAAAATTACAATAACAAACATACTCGTCCCTCGTCATTGGCGTCCCTGGACAATTGCGTAGGTGAAGTCACAATGAACTTTCTATTCAATTCTCTAATAAATAAACTTCATATAGTAGTTGGGGAAGTGCGCAATTGTCCGGGACGCAATTGTCCGGGACGAAATAAAACCGGACGCAATTGTCCAGGGACGCCAATGACCGGGACGCATTTGTCCGGGACGCACTTGACCAGGACGCAATTGGCCTGTCACCGTTGGTGACGTATAGTAGATGTTAAATTATGGAGAAAATATCTTAATAGTACGGTACATCTACGTATGATTCTGTACGTCAGTTATAAAGATTCTGTCTTTTATCTTAAGATTTGGAAAGCATTAATAAACTTTAGATTCAATTTAGATTAAAGGACATTTTTTTTTTAATAAATTGATAATTTATTTTTTTTAAATTCGAGTATTTTACATTTATTAACTTTTAAGGAAAACGACGCCTCTTTTGGCGAAGAATATTTGAAAAAAGGAAGTTAAGCAGATAGAGGACGAGGCTGCATTATATATAATGTTGGAAGAAATTTATGGAGGAATTAAACTGATCTGAATTACACCGCTAGCTCAGATTAGGTAAAATTTATTATTATTATTATTATTATTATTATTATTATTAATGTGGTAAAGGCAGAAAATAAAAGATCCTCGTATCAGGATAAGAAGAAAATCGACTGTAAAGAATCTTAGGATCAAATGTAGAATTCGGACCCCAGCCTTCTTTAGTTAGCTTTATAAGGCTAACTAACGAAAATATCACGACCTAACCTAACCAATCGTTAGGTTAACTGTACGCCCTTGACGATTGGTTAGGTTAGGTCATGATATTTTCGTTAGTTAGCCTTATAAAGCTAACTAAAGAAGGCTGGGTTCCGAATTCTACATTTGATCCGAATCTTACACTATGCAATAAGTATACAACAATTAAATTCTTGTAAAGTAAATATAAAATTCTTTACGTATGTAATGACATTCCGTAAATTCCTTTACTCGCCTCCTTTTCCCACGTTCAAAAGAAATAAACAATGTGGTGAAATCCGAACACGTGGGTGGAAGCTCGCATGGAGGATGCAGTATTCTTGAAGATTCTTCTATAATGGTGGAATCTAAATTTTATCAAACTTTGAATGAGATTAAATTATCAAATTTTGAGATGAAATTAAAGATGTCGTTTGGGGTTCAGACGAGAAATAATATTGAATGCAAACAATAACATTCGAATTTGATGAAAATTTTATGTTAATTCCATTTAAATTTTATGTAAATTTTTCCAACACTGAAAGTTAGCTAAAGGTTAAAGTTATGAAACGGAGAGAGAGAGAGTGTGTGTGTGTGTGTGTGTGGTGTGTGTGTGTTGTGTGTGTGTGCGCGTAGACAACTGGGAATAAGTGTGATATTGGGGAGTAATTTTTTTTGGTACATTTTTGGTACATTTTTGGTACCTCGGAACAGATATTGGGGAGTAATTTTCTTTGGTACATTTTTGGTACATTTTTGGTACCTCGGAACATTAAAAGATTTATATAAAATATCTAGGAACATTTTTATTGTCGGAAAAAAAGCTATGCTGGTCCTGATTAGGTTAGGTTACGCTAGGTTAGTTAGTTAAGGTTAAGTTAGGTTAGACTAGATTACACTAGGCAACAAATTTCAACTTTTTTTTTGTTACAGACACGTGAACTACTGATTCCTACTAAAGCGCTGATGCTAATTCAGATCTGATATCAAAATTTCTCTATCACGTCCAGATTTTGTGTAACCGAAAACCCCTATTTTTCATTTTTTTTCTCACCCGCTTCTATTACGAAAGCCGTCTAAGCTACTTTTCCGTGCCACGTTTTATTTCATACTTAAATAATTAGTGAACAGGGATGTCTTTCCTCCTTTATTCTGGCTTAAGACAGACAGCGGAATTCCGCTGGCGGAGTTACCACCCCTGCGCCCAACCATCCACCCAAAGCGCGTTAGTATTTTGTTGTTACTACTGAAAGGCAAATTCCTGTTCTTAAGTGAAACTTTGGTGTGTCCTCTTCCTTTGTCGCTTGTAGGATGACGAGCTCTCCTTCTGCAGGAACCAACAATAATCTCCCATCATATTTGGGTTGAAATTACCTTGGTATCTGTTTTCCATAACTGAGATCTGTTGGTGGAAGCGCTCACCATGCTCGTCACTTACAGCCCCAAGGTTGGCCGGGAAGAAGTCAAGATGAGAATGTAAAAAATGAATTTTCAAAGACATTCTGCATCCCATTATTTCATAAGATTTAAGCATGTTTTCTACGAGTTTACGGTGATTTTCAGCTTTGTGGTTTCCAAGAAAATTTTTGACAACTTCAACGAAAGATGTCCATGCTCCTAGTTCATTCTCATTTAGGTTAGATGGAAAGGATGAGTCGTGGATGACACTGCGGATCTGTGGTCCAGTGAAAACTCCAGCTTCTAGCTTAGCATCTGTCAATATTCCTTTGAATTTATCCTTTAAATATTGGAAACCACTACCTTGATGATCCATACCCTTCACGAAATTTTTCATAAGGCCAAGTTTAATGTGAAGTGGTGGAAGATGTACTTTCTGAGGGTCAATAAGTGCTGGTGTTTCACATTGTATTTACCAACAACATGTTCAGTTCTAGATGGCCAATCATGTTTTTTTGTAGTGGTTCTTGTCATCTCTGCTGTTCCATAGACACAAAAGCACATATGCTTTGTGTAGCCCAACTGTAACCCAAGAAGTAATGATACAACTTTAAGGTCGCCACAAATATTCCATGTGTGGTCCTTATATTTGATGAGTCTTAGCAGCAGTTTCATCGATTCATAAGTCTCATTAAGGCCAGTGGCATGTGCTACAGGTATTGAAGGTTTTCATTGCCGTTGTGCAGTAATACAGCTTTAAGGCTAGCTTTACTAGAGTCAATGAACAGTCTCCATTCTTTTGGATCATAGCGACAGCCAATCCCTTGCATCAGACCACTGATATCGTGGCAGAAACAAACGTTTTTCTTCCTGTAAGTAAAATGATGAAAACTGCAAATGGCGATGGCGGAATGGGAAACTTTGGTGTTTGGTTGGAGAAGATTAAATTCTTGAAGTCTTGAACCAAGCAACTCTGCCTTTTCTTTTGGTAATTCCAAATCGCGCACTAAGTCATTTAACTCCGCTTGACTTAACAAATGTGGGGAAATATTTGCATCTGGAACATATATGCCATCTTTCCCTGTTTCTATATCACTAGCAGAATCTTCAGATGAACTGCTGTCTGTTATCGTTGCTGGTGGAACTGGTGGTGGATTTGTTTCATCATGTGGTACTGGTTTCATTGCTGATTCGCAGTTTGGGTACGTGATCTTTGATTTGTTTTTCTTTGTGAAACCAGCAATCTTTGTCAAACAAAAATAACAATCATTGAAGTGATTTTTCGGCTCACACCAAACCATGGGGACTGAGAACGGCATAGCTTTTCTTTTACCATTCATCCAAGCTATTAACATTGCATTGCACTGTGCACAGCAAATATGTGGTGCCCAGTCCCTCTGTTGGTCTCCTAACTTACAGTCAAAATAACACTTGTAGGCAAGTTTAATCTTTGTTGTTATGTTTCTACGTTGTGGCTTAGGTGTATATTGTCCACAGACAAAGCAGAAGTTGTCTGGGTGATTTACACAAGCACGTCTATTTGATGCCATTTTGAATTACCATACAATATCTGAAAAAAGTAGAAAGTAATTATTACGATGTGCAAAATAAAAGAAATACACACCGTAGTACAAAACAAATGCTATAAAACACACAAGTCACCACAACCTGTCACTTGCTCATCAGCAGAGAGCTTCAACAACCGTTCTGCTTGACTGTCACGTAGCGACTGACCGTTGGGCCGTTGCCCGTTACTATGCTCTTGACTCAGTGTTGCCAACTCGGGATAAATTTTATTTATCAAAATTGTTCGAATTTTTATATAGTTGGCAAAAAAAATTGCTTTAACCTTGAAAAGCAAGTTTCATATTACTGGCATTAAGCCGATTAAAACCAAAATCTGGACGTGGTAGAAAATTTTACTAAAAGTGATTTGCATTTTACACAAAATCTAGACGTGATAGAAAAAATCTAATTATAGATTTGAAATCAGCATACCGAAATTAGCTAGGAGCACCTATTTGGTCTTCTGTAACAAAATCTTTGTTGCCTAGTGTTATTAGCGAGCACCTCACTATTTAATGACTTGGCAGAAAACGCCCTTCGAACCTTCAATTGCGTTCGAAACACTTATCACGCCCTTCTAGGTTCGATGACACTAAGGTTATGTTAGGTTAGATTAGGTTAAACTAGGGTTGGTTAGTTAGTTTTGTTAGGTATATTGTAATGGTTATATTTTCATACGTTAATAATTTAATTTTCTCTCTATTTAGAGTGTATTTCTGTACGAAATAACGTCATTTCCTATTCAAAACATCTGCGTTCTGAACGAGCGTGGCCGAGGAAGTAATAAGACGGCACTTTCCTAAAACGTTTGTTAATTTATAGTCTTAATTTAGGGGTGGGACTTTTGATTATCTGTTAATTTAACTATATGAGAGAGAGAGAGAGAGAGAGAGAGAGAGAGAGAGAGAGAGAGAGTGGAGTTACATGCCTCCGGCCTTTACATTTTTTATAATTTTTCACTCCAGTTTATTACATCTTATACCTATAAGTATAACAACAGAAAGGAATCTGAAAACTCGTTTATAGAACTGCCGCGTGAAAAGGCACTCAACCCACACTGTTATGCGTTCTGCTATTGGTTAAAAGAAGACTATACTGTAATCTTTTATATGATGTGGATTCAAAACAGTTGGTACCTCGCGAATGCGGAGATGTGCTTATGCGTGTGTGTGTGTGTGTGTGGAGAGAGAGAGAGAAAGAGAGAGAGAGAGAGAGAGAGGGCGTGGAAAAGCTATAAATTCTATACTACGTTTGTACTTATGAACGTGTAAACCTTTCGCACAAAAACAGTAGTAACAGTGGTAAAAAAGAACAGACAGAAAGCTCTTTTCCTTTGATCAGCCACCGCTACGGCTGTTAAAAAAACATTAAATATTTTGACAAAAGATTCCGGTTCTTTTTTTTCACTCCTTCATAAGATGAAAAGGAGAGATGGAATATTATTATGGTGTCGAATAAATAGCTGAACTATTTTATGATACGGCAGACTTATTTTTATACAGAAAATACTTAACCCTCTAACGCCGACTGAGTCGAATACGTACCTTTTCAAATATACGCATTTAGACTTAACCCTTCAAAAACGTTCGGCGTTAAAGGATTAAAAATAGATTTCAAAATACAGGTTCTTAACCCTTTCATGCCGTATGGGCGCAAATGAGACCATCAAATTTTATGAGATTTTAGTCATTCTGAAGATATAACACAAGTGATTTTTTGTGGCATGAAAAGTAAACGAAAATCAGGTATGAAAGGGTTAATGGACTAACATTGTTATTTACTATTTTGGAGTAGGGTGCAGCGTTAATTAATTATTCCGCTCACATGAATTTCTTATTAAGCAAGTGAATTTACTATGTACTTTTACCATACTGTGTAATACATAAATTACTTCGAAGAAATTCAAAGTATCAGTTTGTACAGTGTACAGTATACAGTGTACAGTGTTTCTGTACTTTTAGAATTTATGAAATTTTATGAAGTTAGTTTCATTGACTCCTAAAAATGACAGAGAAAAGGGTAAAATAATAATCAGTCGTGGGGATGGGGGGGGGGGGGGGGCAAAAACTGGCACAGCGCTCAGGCCAACTAATGCGGCCTATTACTCAAACCCCTGTATTATTATTATTATTATTATTATTATTATTATTATCATTATTATTATTATTAGGATTCGAACCCCTGACCTCAGTGTCTTCAATTCGATTACAGGGGGAAGGATGTTATTCACTGAGGTACAAACGCTGGTAACGCGAGGGTATAGTTAGAGATCAATTAATTAAATCGAATAGTGGATATAAATAGACACTCACACTCATCAATATTCTCTCTCTCTCTCTCTCTCTCTCTCTCTCTCTC
>JAJOZX010000609.1:797500-812500 GCA_023014485.1 Bathynomus jamesi
AATATGTTGTATTAATTTTTCTGTAAAATTAGTACAATTTATTCCTTTGGGGAGAAAGTTCTGATAATGCTGGCAGGATAAATTTGGTCGGAGCAGCAGACTGTGCAGGTTGAAACATGTTTGTACCTGTTCAGACATGAGCCTAGTTTCTGTGTGTAGAGCAGCTCCAAGTCAGTCTGCTTGTAAATGTCACAGTGTTAACAGCTAGTGTCTGTTGCTTCTTGTTAATTTTACACCAGTGTTGTATTCATATAGATGTTTTGTAATGCCGCGGAACTGTCTGAATCATCCTAATTCCTTTGTTATGTATGTGGTGATCTAACTTTAAAATCCCAGAAACGTAACTTTACACCATTAGTAAAAAAATGCTATGAACTTTATTTCGGATGTAAAGTAGGTGATCAGGACAAGAGTTGGGCCCCTCACATTTGTTGTGTGACATGTGTAAGACTACTTACACGATGGCTAAACGGTTCACGTCACATGCCATTTGCTATTCCAATGATTTGGAGGGAACCCAAAGATCACACAACAGACTGTTATTTCTGCCTGGTAAATACAAAGGGGATCACTTCAAAAACAAAGAGCCTTATGAAATACCCTAATCTACCGTCCGCAATGAGACCAGTTCCCCACAGTGCTCAACTTCCAGTACCAAATCCTCCTGAACATGTAAGTTTAAGTGATGAGGAATCAAACGTAGCTGTAGCATATCACGAGAAAAAAGATGAAGACATTTCTGATCCAACATTCCAGGCTACCTGTTCCTCCAATGAACCACATTTACTGTCACAAGGAGATCTAAATGACCTAGTTCGTGATTTGAAATTATCTAAGAAGCAGGCTGAACTTTTAGGTTCAAGATTAAGGGGTTGGAATCTACTGCAACGTGACACTAAAGTTTGTTTTTTCCGCAGCCGCCATGATGAATTCAAAGAATGGTTCTCCCATGAAGATGGACTTGTGTTTTGTAAAGATGTTAATTCAGTCATGGGGGGCTCTTGGTCATGAACATAACGTGGATGAGTGGCGATTGTTCATTGACTCCTCAAAAGTCAGCTTGAAAGCAGTCCTTCTTCACAACGGAAATAAATTTCCTTCTGTACCTATTGCACATGCTGCAAACATGAAAGAGTCATACGACAACATGAAGTTGCTTTTAGAAAAGTTTCAGTATCAGAAATATAAGTGGAATATCTGTGAAGATCTGAAGGTCATTGCACTTTTGCTAGGGTTGCAGCTAGGTTACACCAAGTACTGTTGTTTTTTATGTGAGTGGGACAGTAGGGACAAGCAAAACCACTACGTTAAGAAGGATTGGCCAAAACGCACCTCACTTGTTCCAGGCAAAAAATGTTGGTAATAGTTCACTTGTGACCCTGAGAAAGTGTACCTTCCTCCTTTGCATATCAAGCTTGGACTTATGAAAAACTTTGTTAAAGCGATGGATAAAGCGCAAACAGGATTCACATACTTGAGAAATAAGTTTCCCCGGATCAGTGATGCCAAGATTAAAGAAGGCATTTTTGTAGGCCCTCAGATCAGAGAATTGTTAAGAGATGAAGATTTGAAGGAGAGTTGAATGAAGTTGAGAAAGCTGCGTGGCAGAGTTTCAAAAGTGTCTGCACAAATTTTTTGGGAAATCACAAGGCCGAAAACTATCCTGAAATAGTAGATCTTCTTAAGTCTTACCAAGCAATGGGGTGCAATATGTCATTAAAGGTTCATTTCTTGGACTCTCACTTGGACTTTTTTCCGGAAAACCTGGTGCGGTAAGCGACGAACATGGTGAGCGTTTTCATCAGGATATTTCTGCCATGGAAAACCGTTACCAAGGCAAATGGAGCCCCAGTATGCTGGCTGACTATTGCTGGACTCTTAAGAGAGACATGCCTGAGGCAAAGCACAGCAGAAAATCAAAACAAGCTACTTTTTAAACTACAGGTATGTCTTTTCGATCATATTTTAATAAGTATGTAACTATATGGGTTTTTAAAAATTAAATTGCATGTCACACAAAAACCAGACCTGATAGAGAAATTTTACAAACTTATTTTGATTCAGCACAGAAAATACTATAAGAATAAGGTATTTTCATTCTTGGGACACGGAAAAAAAAATTTTTTGTTGCCCAGTGAATTATTATAGCTACAATGACAAACCGCTTCTGACAGCTCGCGATTATTTTCCGTGTTTGATGACTGTGATCGATCCCTGCTAATTTTGTCACTGCGTATAGGGTCATCTTTGCATTGGAAAATTTGTTGATACAATCATTAAACAACATTAGGAGACTCGTACACTTCTTGCCAAACAACAATTCAGCATCTTTGCAAAGTTGACATTTTATCAACCATCAGTGCATGCAACTAACAACTTTTGTTAGTTGTTAACAACTTTTGTAAAACAATTACAATAGTTGTACTTTTGAACAACTTTTATTTCAGTCAGATCTGAACTAGAGAAAAAAGAATTATCAAAATGAGAAAGTGTTTAGTAATTTGGGACACCCTGTACAGTGTACATATAATGTCGGAGATTGTAATTCGTTTATTGTAAAACAAAATTTAAATTTATCACTACCGTAAAAAAGAGGATGACTCCATACAGTAAACGTAACATCAGGGTTGCCATGAAGTTTTTGCTTTTTTAAAAGGGTAATTAATACACCTACTGAAGTTGCGGAAAAATAGTCATACAAAATCTGGAAGCGAACTCAGTAACCTTAAACCAGTAAATGTAAAAAAAAAACAGTGATCAATTTTACACGAATTTATTTAAAAACTGTTCCTGCGTACGTAGTCAACCCCCATTGTCTTTACAGATTCATTTTATGTATTTGTTTAAAATTTCAATAAACCTCTCATTACGAGCGTTAGAACCGTCAGTTAAAATTGAAGTTAGCTCCTATTAATATTCTAACACTAAACTTTTCGATGTTTAGTGAACCGTTGTCAAATCTTCAGCCTCAATAATCCCGTGACCACTCAATCGTTTCTCTCCTTTATAATTTCGACGTATTAATAATTCGGCATAAATTGAATGCATCTCGGGTTCTGATACCCAAATTTATTTAACAAGAGAGAAATGTATATTCACACGTCTTATTTCAGTTCGTTCATACCTGCTGGTTTGCTTAATCGTTACGTGTATTACAATGTCTGGTAAAGGATATATGTACAGAGGGTTGATAAACATAGGGCGATAGCTTTTTCTCTCTCTCTCTCTCTCTCTCTCTCTCTCTCTCTCTCTCTCTCTCTCTCTCTCTCTTTACTGTACGGTGATTATTTAATGCATCTCTTCCTGTCACTTCAATTGTTGTAATTTATTCAATTGCGATTTATCCTGCTCAACTTGAATATTGTAATTTAAAGTTTATTTATTGTTTTAGGAGTATTTTATTCTATAAATAAGTTTATTCTATGATTAACCTTATTAATTAAAGAACTAAAACTGATCATTATCCCATTTTCCTTAATTTATATAAATTGTAAGAAGCTTTACTAATTGCAACCCATAAAAATTGGTGACCCTATCATAAATCCTATTATTATTATTATTATTATTAATATTATTATTATTATTATTATAATCCCTTTCAATTTTCTATTTCTGTTATCCTTAATTGCTTCTGTTACTATCTTTCCTAACTCCCCTTCCCCTACTTTCGGTCACACACTCCTTATATATATATATATATATATATATATATATATATAAATATATATTGACCTGTTTCAATACCCTCTTCAGTCGCACCTGAAGAAAACATTAGTATCTTTTAAATGTTTTGTTCATTGTAAACTTCTTTAATGTTCACTTAAGTCTCCAATTATCTTTGTAAACTTTATTTTTTAACAACAATTGTTCAAGTTAAATTTGTGCAAAAGACTACTGATAAGATTTAAATAAACTACCTTTCATTTCAAGGAGAGGTTTTGTTGGCCAGTGGTTTTGTTGGCCCAGTGGTTTTGTTGGTCAGTGGAAAAGGTGGCCACATGTTTGGGAACACTTTATATATATATATATATATATATATATTATATATATATATATATATATTATATATATATATATATTTTTTTTTTTTTTTAACTGCAAACAACACACAGTATAATTAACGTAAAGAACGACGCTTGTATAGAAGAACGTTCCTGCACAAGATGAGGAGAAAGAACGAACAAATGAAAAATGAGGTAACCACCCGGGAATCGAACCTGGGATCTTCCGATTGCCGGTCAGATATGCTAACCACTACACCATGGGCCTCGCTTAATCAGAAGTCGTAATTCTCCTACATACATATATATATATATATATATATATATATATATATACAGGGTGTCCCATAAGTCCAGCCTCATTGGAAAATTTATTTTAAATTAATTTACAAACGTACATTAGAACTAACACAAATGTTGAAATTAATGTCTTGTTTTGGGACCTTTTTTTTGTTGGTTGCGGGTAGAATAACACGCAATGACTTATATGGAAATGAGTTACACTCGTGAGGAAAATGGGAAGTCGTTCATACTTCGTGGTGTTGTGCCACCACGAAAGTAGAGAAAATCTCTTTCCGGCGAGGAATATCAGTGGGAAGTTCCTGTATGTATCCCCGTGTACTTGTCCTTTATGGTGAATGAAAGTGTTTCGTGGGTGATCACCCGTTGTTGCTACGGCGAATTGAAGAGTCTCCAACTTAGAAGCGTTTATGAGGCAAATGATAAAAATAAAATTAGTTGCTCGATGGTTGATCATGTTATGCGGGGCACAATCAACCAAAAGTTAGTGGGGGGCGGGGAGATAAATTTTGGAAGAAATGTTTAAACAAACTCCCGCAGTGTTACGTTATAATACTATTTTCCCAAATTATATTATTGTACGTGAGGACATTCTTAAACCATGAGTGGATTCAAATTTTTGTCCAGACTATTTTTAAACATATTTACACTTTGGCTTGAAACAACCTCTGAGGAAAATTGGTTCCACATATTAACTATTTTATAAGAGAAAAAATGACCACAGATGGAGGTACTGAATGTTTTTAGTTCTAATTTCAATCCGTTATTTCTTGTCGAATTGGTATTAAATGAGAATAATTTCCAGTAGTCTACCCTGTCTATTCCAGTGAGAATTTTTAAAACTTTGCGTAAACTGACCTCGCAACCTCCTGGTCTCTAAGGTAAACAAATTTAAGCGTTCTAACCTTCGTTGATAGTTTTATAAAGAGAGAGAGAGAAAAGAGAGAGAGAGAGAGAGAGAGAGAGAGAGGAGAGAGAGAGAGAGAGAAGAGAGAATTTAGTTTTTTTATCAAAACAAAACTGCTTTGTTTGACCCAAATTTAGCCGAAACATGAATATGAATTTAAAATGAACGTATGAAGCCATAAGAATCGCTCAATGTTCAATCTTTTTCTCTTACAAATATACATATATATATATATATATTATATATGATACACACCCACAGCCTTTGCCAAAATTATTAGGACCACCCCCCACACACACTGTTGGTCATTATAAGGAAAAAATCAAAGACAATCATAATATTATGTTTCTTGCGAAGTAATTTAATACTTAATATTTGCTCTTATCAGAGCTCGAACCCTTTTTGGCATTGTCAGAAAAAGATACGTTGGCCCTAATTAAGTTACGTTATGCTAGGTTAGGCTAGTTAAGGTTTGGTTAAGTTAGTAGGTTAGGTTAGGTAAGATTAGCGAGCATATCAGTATTTAATGAGGTAACAGAAACGACCCTTCGACCCCTCAATTACGCCCGAAAAACTTATCACGCCCTTCTCGGTTCGTGGGTTTGGTTATTTTTTGTTTTAGATATATAGATTTTAAAAGTCGGTACCGCCCTAATGCGGAGATGTGCACACATATGTGTGTGTGTGTGTGTGGGTGTGAGTATATATGAAGCTACTTTAATGGCAATTAATTCCAAGTAATAAAATTTTATGGCCAAATATTGCAATTAGTTTTCCATTTATGAGAAAGACGTCGACATTGTTTACTAAAGAAGAATTCAAAGGCATCGAATTTATGGCATTCTCATTGATTGATATATATATATATATATATATATATATATACAGAGAGAGAGAGAGAGAGAGAGAGAGAGAGAGAGAGAGAGAGAGAGAGAGAGAGGAAAGTAATTAATTTTACTTGCAAAAAAAAAAAATGGTTAAACAACTTTATGAACGATTCAGAGTGAAACAATACATTGATCATTTTCAAAAGGTTGCTGATGTTGATAACAGTTCTGAAAAACTGGCTTCACATGGATTTAATTAACTCTTTTAGTAACTCAAACGTACTGTATACAAAGTACAAACGGATGTTACACACATACAGACTGTATGTAGCGATGAGTATACATAACGAGTCATTTTTAACATTAATCAAATTTCATCACTGAACAAAGTTATAAAACCAAAGGTTGTCTTCCAGTTTGGGTTATTTTTGGCCAAATTGTTTAAGCAAAACTAAAAAAAGGTATTATAACAGTGTAATTCACAAGGAGTTTGATCATAAAAATATCCTTTGCCTCCTTTATCATGTAAACTTTAAACATCTTCCGACCTTACTTAAAACATTTAGAATTAACGTAGTTTTTAATTATAAAAATATTATTGAATCTCGCTTAATTAAAAACAGTTCAGATAATGCTATTGAAGTTGTTTATTCCATCGGATGTAAGCATTGCGATTCTGTTTATATTGGTCAAACTGGAAAAACTGTAGAAGTTAGAGTAAAACAACATAAATATTGGTGAAAAACGGCGAATACTTGTAATTTATTGTTTAACCATATGCGCAGATATAATTGAAGTATTAATTGGGAAGATTCTAAAATTCTATTAAAAAATAAAGCCATAACTGAAAGGAATATTGCAAAATGTGTACTTATGTATTTTGTAAATAACTTTAAGAGCTGTTCGGGAACCTATAAAATGGATCATATTTTATTAAAATACCTTTCTTCCCGTTTGTTAATCCCTCTTATCTCTAATGGTCTGCAGTGTGTGTGTGTGTGTGTGTGTGTGTGTGTGTGTGTGTGTGTGTGTTCTCTCTCTCTCTCTCTCTCTCTCTCTCTCTCTCCCTCTCTCTCTCATATATATATAGTATGCCTCTTGCCCTCTCCCTTCATTCCCTGATATGGTGTTCATTACGCGAATAGCTCGCAGCATTATTGTCAAGTACATAGAGGGTCAACGTACCAACGAGATTTCCATACGTAATTCAGCGCCACTGGAAATAATCCAGTGAGTGGTCATGCTCATTTGTTTCTGTACTTGTAGCGTTAGTTTGCAATGCAAATACTTTATAGGTCTTTACAGGTCTTTATAAGTCTGGGTGCTTGATTCATCAGAAGGAAGATGCACAGCAAGTTTGCGTTTCCTCCTTAAGGTAACACGAATGCACCCGTTTCAATCTATGTTTTTAGCTTATTTCTCTGTAACTAAGTTACCAGTAACTATTTTAAGTTTTCTAAATTATTCAAATTAAAAACCAAATTATAATCTAGCCAACCCAACCAAATTTAACCTCACCGGTTGTAAACTAACCTGGCACTATATTCTTTAGAGATGGTGCGTTTTGTTTGAATATTCTGGGTCATTCTCGAAAGTGGACCACAAATTTTGCGTGACTTTTTCTAAGACCGAAGTGTACATTCCCGACACCTTATTTGATTCTAGTCGTCTACAGTGAAATAAGTAGATCTTTGTACTTTTGTGTCTATTGCAACCTCTTCGCACACATTTTTACTGTTAACAACATCTGTTTAGATTTTCGAATGCAGTTTATGCCACACAGTTCTTAAGTTTTCTTCTCACTGTTCTTGCACAAATATCACCCCACAGTTTCCCATCTTTCTTCGAATGTCATATGACTTCTTTCTTGGGTCTTTCTTACAAATTATTACACATTTAATATATTTAGTCACTAGATATCTGTTGAATTGATTCTGCAGTATGGTCAGGCAAAACAATCACTTTATCAGCGTTTGTGTAGTTATTCTTAGTCATTTTTTCTATATTGCTCAGGATATCCAGTAATTCACGAACGAGAAGCTTCGGCCACAACTAATAAATACAACTTTATTTACGTAAATTACACTAGTCAACAAAGATTTTTCATCAGAGTAAAATTTGTGTTGGCTGGATAGCATTGTTCACGCTGATTCCAAAACTGCATTCAGATTGTTTCTAGCACGTATAGTTTTCAAGATGAAGGCATATATGTAACTACACAGATTTAACCATTTTAAATAGGCAAAATACTAATATTTCAACATTTGATTGTGTTATTTTATTGTGTTTTTAGTTTATTCATCTTATTTATTTCAATTATCTTAATTATACATCTTATGTATTTCAGGTGTGAGCTTTTACGTCTAGCAGCATTGTGATTCAGGCAACAACGCCGTGCTTTGTATGTCAAAAGATCAGTCCAGTCCAAGAACTTGTTGTGTCAATTGGTGTACATTTTTTTTGAATTTATAGTTGCTCAGGTCAGTCAACATGCCTCGACAATGTAAGAATGACCCCGACAAGTTCTGTTTCGTATGCGGCCAGTTGACAACTAAAACACAGCGACGAAGTATTACAACCGACATTAAGAAAATATACAAGCTATACTTTGGTTGCCATCTAGGTGACCAAGATAAACCATGGGCGCCACATCAAATCTGTTCTGGCTGTTCAAATGGATTACGTGATTGGCTTAACAAAAAGAAAGCTTCAATGCCATTTGCCATACCCATGATATGGAGGGAGCCGAGAGATCATCATGAAGACTGTTATTTTTGTAGTGTGAACTTAATGGGGTTTTCTGCAAGAACAAACACCAGATTGTATATCCAAACTTGGATTCAGCACGTAGACCAGTAAAACATGATGAAACATTGCCCATTCCAATTCCCCCAAGTGATAGGCTAGATTCTATCATAGATGACATGGAAAGTGATGAAGGTGCAACTGGCGTTTCCGGACCATCTACAGAACCAGAGTACAGTTTTGAAGGTAGACATTTAGAGCCTAAAAAGTTAACCAAGGACAGTTGAATGATCTTGTTAGAGACTTATCGCTGTCTAAAGAGAAATCAGAGCTTCTCGCCTCAAGACTAAAGGAGAACAATTTACTTGAGAACAATGTTCGTATTAGTTACTACCGAAAGCGGAATTTTGAATTCAGCATTCTTTTCAGTAGACGGTCCTCTCTGTTATTGCCATGACATCAATGGACTATTTACAGCCATATCTCAGACGTATGTGGCATCTGAGTGGCGCCTCTTTATTGATTCGTCGCAGAGAAGCCTGAAAGCAGTTCTTTTGCATAATGGTAATATAATGCCATCCATCCCCATTGCCCATTCCGTCCATCTAAAAGAGACATATGACAATATGGATATACTACTTAAGGCAATCAAATACGACAGTCATCAATGGAATGTTTGTGGAGATCTAAAAGTTATAGGAATGCTTATGGGTATGCAGTCAGGATTCACAAATGGATATGTGAAAACTTTCTTGGAAGCAACAAGTCACCTGCGTATAAGGATGGAGTCAAGAACCTCCTTGATGCCTTCAAAGAAATGGAGTGTCGAATGTCGTTAAATATTCACTTCCTGCATTCCCACTTAGATTTCTTTCCTGAAAACCTTGGTGCAGTGAGTGACGAGCAAGGAGAGCGCTTCCATCAAGATATTCAGATGATGGAGAAGCGCTACCAAGGATATTGGAATGAAAGCATGATGGCGGACCATTGTTGGATGCTGTATCGTGACAATCCAGGCCAAATTTACAAGAGGAAATCACACTCACAGCGCTTTTAATAAAATAATGTATATATTCTTTATTTATAAGTACATTGAATAAAGTATATGATGTATTTGTTGTTTAGCATTCCTAAGTGTGATCTATACATCCATAAATTTTCTTATAGCAATATCAAAAACTTAAAAATATCAAAACCAGTGTATCTATATAACTATACGTGTTAGAAAAGAAATAAAACCAGATTTGGAATCAGCGCGAAAACTGCATTAAGAAAAGTGTGGTCATGTTTGTGATGAGAAACAAAAGTTTCATTTTGTTGACCAGTGTTATGCTTCGGTTCGTTGGTTGTTCAAATCGGCATCGAATTAGGAAAAAAAATCCCTGCACATTTCCTTCAGGATGTGAGATATTTATATTTTAAGTAGCTTACATAGTGTCCTAATTTTCTGGCCACAAAGTCCCTTTGCATGAAAAACAAGGGTAATATGCAGATTTCTTTGCTGTAATTTCACTGCAAAGGGACTTTGTGGCCACTTTGTAGTATAATTTCAAAGTTGTTTAATATTTACTCGGAGGAACCGAATAACCAGAAAAAGACTGAATTAATTAATTATATAACATAAGATAAATGGACACTATTTTGTCCAATATAATTAGGCCAATTGAACTCCTCATAGTTCTGTTAATCATATCTCTCTCTCTCTCTCTCTCTCTCTCTCTTCTCTCTCTCTCTCTCTCTCTCTCTCTCTCTCTCTCTCCATATATATCTATATATATATATCTATATATATATATATATATATATATATATATATATATATACACGGTGAACCAAAAGTAGGTGGACAGTAGGTTGAATACGGTTTGTGTTATATTATATTATAACTATGGTGTTCATTATAACTATGGTGTTTGTGTTTTATTATATTAAATATTATAACTAAATTTATTTAAATTTTATTTTGTATTATAGTATACACAAAATTAAATATGTATTCTCAAAATAAACGTTAACATTTACTGTCCACCTACATTTGGTTCACCCTATATATGTGTGTGTGTGTGTGTGTGTATATATATATTATATATATATATATATATATATATATATATATATTAGGGTGTCCCAGCCTTACATGTGAAAATAATAATTTGCAAGAGTCAAATCGCACACCCCTTTAATTAATTACACTTGAAGAAAGGAAAACATGAGCGAAATTTCAGTGACCTATTAGGAGGGGAAGGGTCCCCTCATGACCTTGTTTATTCGACCCTATATGAACAAACGTAAATGCTCAGCATTAATCATTCTAGAATGGAAGAATGAAATGTAAATTCTTTCTAATGACTAAATTAAAGGAAATGGAAATTCTTCCTAATGGCACATTTCATTTCGGGGGACAGAGGATCTTTTTGTCTGCTGAGGGAACTGCTGGCGGTGGTATTCGACGACTTGGTACACGAGCTGCCGTTCCTCCTCGTTTTTTGTCAGGCCCTCGTTGAAATCTTCCGCCAGTTTCACCGCCCGTTCCGCGTGTCGTTCACAGACTTCAACGATGGTGCACACCTTCGAGATCTTTGGGGGTTTTTGGAACCGGCAGCTTCAGGCAATGAAAAAGGTTCTGAGTCCTTTTCGTGACCAAGGTGCTCAAATCCGACCGTCTCACGGTCAAGACACACTTTCCCTCCAGCCGACGCAGATCTTTTGGGTTTTCGGTCTTCTTGTGCAGGTTTGGAGCATGGCCGTCTTCTCTGCATCGGTGATTTTGGAGGAGAACATAGCGAGTCCGGCTAAATCTTCACTTAGGTACCAGAGGTGGCCCCGGAATTTCGTCAATGCGGCGGTACCTACATCATGATCCACCGCCTTGTACCGCTCTAGGTCCTCCAACAGCTCCAGGTCATTGATGGGCGCGTCCGCCATCAATGGAGCCTCGAACCACCTCTGGAGGTAGATGGTGACGGCAAAGACGTTTATCCTGCGTAGTGACCGGACCTCGTGAGCGGTCAGGTGGAATTGGCTTCGGAAGATGAACATCTTAAGACAGTAAATGCCTTTGGCCATCCACCTGGCCCGGTGGTATGCTCCAGGACGATTGTACTGGAGATCTCGTTTGCCATGACCATCGAGAAGACCAGAGCGAGGATCAGGAACTCCGGGTAATCGTCTCTTGGGTGGCCAACTTCAAGCTGGTCTTCAATGAAGTGGACAATCTGCTCTTTTTTCAACGCCACCCATTCCGAAAGGATGTCGCTTGGGCGATCGCCGTTGAACGGAGAAGCCTGCTTCTGGTCGATGAACTCCCATTGGGATTTGAAGCGAGCGAACAGCGCAATTTCGGGGCCAGAAGACCTGAAGAACAGGTCAAAGACCGAGGTGATTACCAATTCCATCATGTGGTGTCTGCAAGCCAGGAGAAGAACGCGGCGGTCCATTTGGTCCTGGATAATCGTACAAGCGCCGCTGTGAATACCGGTATTCGCCGCTGTGAATACCGGTATTCACCGCTGTTGTGTCGAAGCAGAGACCGGCAATCCATGGTTGAACTTGCGGCCAATCGTCCAGCACCTTCAGAACAGCTCCAGCCATCCGCTGTCCCGTGATGTCAGGGATTTTTGGGATCACCAACAACTTCTCAAGATTCTTCCCGCTGACCAGCACTGGTATGCGATCCGATTTCCCTCCATCCGAATCAGGGAGGAGTTTGCCATGAAAGTGGACGACAAGCGGCGTATCAGGATTGAACTCGGTCTTGATTCCGGCTGCCAAGTTCCTCCTGGACTTCTGCCGTGAACGGTGAAGACTTGATTTGGACAAGGTGACCGAGGATAACTCAACTCCCGCGGCAGCAAGTGCTGGAGCCACAATGTGCATCGCTTGGCGTACTGAGGTTCCAGTTCGATCCAGGGCTGCAGCAAAATTGGGATATTGGATGATCCTCCTTGCCGACACTTGGCCGTCCTTGGGAGCGGATCGAGGAGCCGAAGGACCAGGAGAGGAATATTGGACATCATCATTGGATGCTTTGGCCATGGACTCCGAAGAAGAAGAAGACCCACTTTTCACCGTTCCTTTTGCTTGCAGTGAGTCCATCTCTTCGCGGCTTTTCTTCTTCCTCTTCTCTTCAGCTGCTCGGCGTTTCTCCCGCTCCGCTGCCCTGCGAGCAAACTCCAGGTCCTCTCCAATGTACATCTTCCGCAGGGGTTCGCTGGTCATTCAGAAAGTCTCGATCTTCGGGGACTTTGATGAGTTTCAGGCGTTGGCATGAGCTGTTTCGAACAGTGTATTCAGGTTGGCTTGGAATCCCTTTTCCCGCTCCAGTTGCTTCTCTCCCCACGGTTTCGGTTTCTGGCAACCTTCTCGTAGTCCGTGGAGAGGCCTTGATCCTCTCGACGCACTTGGGCTTGTGGGAGGTCGGAATAGATGCCCGAGCCCACACGCCATAACCTCATCAGCTACCACATTGGCAGCTTCCGCCGTGGACGTTTTTTCTTCCGAGTGAAGAACAACAGACGTCGAAGAACATCTCCCACTGTCGGGAGTTGACAAGCGTTTCCAGGAGTTCATTTCGCAACACCCCCACCAACCACACAGTCTCCTGCTTTCTTGTATCCATAACCTGAAAAGATATGCTACAATTAGTATAAGGTAGAGAGTAGCCGTTCAGCAATAGTAACACATGGTTTGAGGGGACCCTTAAAATTAAAGAACACGAATGAAAATTCATCTTGCTGGCATGTTTTCACGAGTGGAAGAAATTAGGGGGGTGTGCATGACAAACTTCAGGAACAAAAAAAATTGGGACACTCTAATATATATATATATATATATTATATATATATATATATAATATTATATATATTATTAATATAGGGTGTCCCCAACATACCAGTATAACCCTATTTTTATTTGCCCACTCTTTTATAATAGATGTGTATATTTTATTATTGAGGTTTCTTTTTCAGAAAGGTAACAGATTGGGGTTTCATTGGGGTCCTCCTTAAGTCCCTAGTCTACACGGAACAATATGGCTAAACCCTTAAACAGTGATGCCGCGTTTGCAACTGAAACAGAAAATCAAGATTGTTGATCGGTTTCATGTGACAAATTCTGTGACGCAGGTGCAGGGGAACTTTTGCAAGTAATATGAATGCAGAGATCCACCCGATAGAAAGACAATATCACGAATTATTAGAAAATTTCAAGCAAAAGGAAATTTAAGTAATCATTATAAAGGTAATAGTGGTGAGCTACGATCCCCAAGAACTGTACAATACGTAAATATGGTTCATGAAATTATTGAGCGCAGTTCGCAAAAGTCAATTAGACGTTTGTCAGCAGAAGGTATTTCACGAACATCTGTGCATCGTATATCTCGTACCAAATTAAACATTTTTACCTACAAAATTCATTCACAAGCTTCTCTGACTAATGTTCAAAAACAAAAACGAATGGAATATGCAACATGGATGTTAGCAAAGCTAGAAGAAGACCCTGTTTTTTTTAAACACATCCACTTCACTGAAGAGCGTTATGTACATCTGTCTAGGGCAGAGCTTTCCAAACTTTTAACGTTGGCGACAAACTATTTAAGCATAACAATTTTCACGACACATTAATTAATTTTTGTTATCAAATATCAAATATGAGATAATTTTCAGTAGGTGGTTTATCTTGTAGCCGATTTTTGGTGATAGAAAAATCAAAATTTTCAAAATACAAAAACACTAATGTGTCGCGACACACCAGTTTGGAAAGCTCTGGTCTAGGGAGAGTAATAAGCAAAACTTTTGCTATTTGGGAAGTCATGCTGATACTTCAATAGAGCTTTCACGTAGTGTTGCTAAATTCAGCATTTGGGTTGCTGTTGGGTGGTATAGTGCAGTAGGTCCCTATTTCTTTGAGAATGAAACTGGAAAATCAGTAACAGTAACGCAAAATTCATATCGTCAGATGCTTAAAGCTTTCTACTTACCACAAATAATAATTAGCTCGTCCCATAAAAGAAATAACTGCATTACTCCAGATTTACAGTGGTTTCAGCAGAATGGAGCACCTCCACACACTGCTTGTGAAACTCTGCAACTTTTTGAGGAAGCATTTTTCCGGGCGACTAAATCTCCCTTTATGAACCAGTGAAATGGCCCCGATACTAATCTAACCTCACACCCCCTGACTTTTTTTTGTGGGGTTACATAAAAGCCAGGATCTATTCTAC
>JAJOZX010000609.1:815000-847500 GCA_023014485.1 Bathynomus jamesi
TATTATATATATATATATATATATATATATATATATATATATAAGTAGATGAGGAAGATAGTAGCTCTTTGGTCTCCTCTGCCATAGCAACCAGCACGTATTAATATGAATCCACAGGAACGGATTAGGGTTTAAGGGGGTCCTAGGCCCGGGTAATATTTGGGGCCCCCTCATACTCTACAAAATCACGAAATTCATTAACAAAATTACATCATTTCATTATCATATATTCACAAAGATACTTGATCCACACAGAAAATACTATTATGATGATACATATAGTATATTAACTATTAAATGCACAAAAAAACGTAAAATTAATTATCTCATAACTCATTAATATCCATACGGCATATCTTCTACGTTTGTACAGGCATACCTTCTGCGTTTGTACAGGGTAGAGTCAAAAACATTCTTAATGCAATAGCACAGTTAGGAAATGTTGCAGCCAAATCGCTGTTAGCCAGTAACTTGTACAAAAAGAGATAAAAAAATAAAAAATAAAAAATTTATTTGGGTGGCCGGCGGGCCCCTGTATGGTCAGTGCCCTAGGCCCGGGCCTAGGTGGCCTGTGCATTAATCCGATACTGTGAGTCCATGGAGCGACGTAAAACTTCGCTGTAAAGGTGCTTCTACCCTGAAGAAAAGTACCAAATTATTTGTCTCTCCTGCAATTCAAGAAAGGATTTTACGAGTTATTTTTAGTTTTTGGACTCCTTCAATACGGTACGATCTCTTCCCACTAAATGGCAAAGTCTTCATCAAAGAGTGTTAAATCTCAAGAGTGAGAATCTCAAAAGAGACGATTTTCAAATCGATCTCTTCCATTCCTAGTGTAGGATTTCTCACTTAGTTTTATATTTCGTAGAAAATACCCCTCGTGCCCACAATTGCGTCACATTCTCTTTTTACACTTTCTCAAATCAGGAAACTCTTTTTTTTTCAAATTGGAAATTTTCATTTCGAGTTCCCGATGGCAGATCGTGGATAAGAATAAAAATAACATTGAACAGAAAGTAATCCTTCCTTATAAGTATTTATTTAAGGCAGTGGTTTTTAACCTGGGGGTAATTAACCCCCCGTGGGGTAATTCTGCCTTTTTAGGGGGTTACAGTCAAGTTACAGTCATAAATAATTGTTTAATTTTATTAAACAAACCATTCCTCCGATCATCTTTTGTCGTTTTTTGAACCATTTTTCGTGATGGAGATGTAATCCTAATTTCCCTGAATAGCTCTAGGGGTAACAATGATAAAAAGGTTAAGAACCACTGATTAAAGGTAAATCTAGTGTTCTAAAATGGAATAATAATCGTTTCTTACCTCAAAAAATGCTCAAAAGTGTTCATAAATAGTTTAGATTTTACTCAAGCGTTAATTGAATGAAAAAAAATTTCAAAGAATAAAATTTCAAAGAACAAAATTTATAAAGCGAATAACTCGTTCTTATATGAAAAAGATCATAAAAATATCACAAAAAATGATCATTCATTTAATGTATCCTTTAAAAATATCAACGTATCTATAACGTTACATTTAGTATTTAGACGGATATATACGTGTGTGTGTGTGTGCACACTAGCAGGAAACCACTCTGTAGGAAGACTTAAATTTCTATTTCTTTAACACCAAAGAAATCAAAATTTAAGTCTGCCTGAAGAGTGGGTTTCCTTCTTCATATTTCGTCGCGACAGTGCGTTATTTTACATCATACTAGTTTCTATATTAGTTTAGGGTTTATAATGACGCTTGTCACAGAATTTGGCTTTTTTTTTGTGGATTGTGCAGTCATGACTCGAGATGGTATTGAAATTTAATCTTAAGCTATTTTTCAAATAAAACATATTTAAAATAGACACACCTACGTGAGATGATAAAGAGCTTAGGAAAGCAAATCGCTCCTTCACCAAACCAATTACTTGGTGATCTTGAACGTCACAACCTTCGCCTCTCGCTAGAAGCTGCGTGCCTCGCCTCCTTGAAGGAGATCACCAGTCGCGAGCGATCTTTCATCACGTAATGACCATCGTAAAAGGCCGTTCTCTGGCTTGGTGTCATTTATTAACTTAATAATATCTAAATTCACTTAATCGGCCGCCATCTTATTTTTCGAGCCTGACCTAACCGTGCGATGAGGGATTGATGCACGAAATTCCTACCAAATTATCAGGACAAATGATATAAGAAGAAATAAGAAAAATTCTTTTTATGAATAAAGATAATTAATCTTGAAAGGAAAAGCCATTTTCGTCACATAATCCTATACAGGCATCATTCTATCATATTAAACAGTTTCCAATTACTATATATATATATATATATATATATATATACACGGTGAACCAAAAGTAGGTGGACAGTAGGTTGAATACGGTTTGTGTTATATTATATTATAACTATGGTGTTCATTATAACTATGGTGTTTGTGTTATATTATATTAAATATTATAACTAAATTTATTTAAATTTTATTTGTATTATAGTATACAAAAAAATTAAATATGTATTCTCAAAATAAACGTTATCATTTACTGTCCACCTACATTTGGTTCACCCTATATATATATATATATATATATATGTTAAAGATACAGTGAGAAAACGGACATAAACGGACATATGAGTGGATCCTAGGGTCTTTGTTGGTCTGAAACATTATAACATTATAATATATGTTCCAGTCAATGCGTGAAACCATCATTTCATGTAATGCCTAAAATTTCAGTTATATATATATATATATATATATATATATATATATATATTAAGTAATGCGTCTCGGTGGTGTAGTGGTTAGCGTCGCTGACTACGAACCCATCGGCCTCGGGATCGAGACCCGGTGACGGCAGACGGCGCGCAGCAAACCCAGCTGTTCATCCATCCACACAATAAAAAAAACACTGGTTGTACATAAATGGGTACCCTGAGTAGCCTAGTGGTTAAGGCGCTGGGCTGCTGGTGGGGCGTAGTTCGGATTCCACGTTAAACTGTAGGTCTAGGGTGGTGTGATAAGCTTGACCTTCGTCAGAATGAACAATTCGGGCGGAAGCTAAACCAAAGTTAACGAAAGTATATATATATTACTAAATAACTGTTCAAGGCACTCTAAGGACTAAGCGGAAGTGAGAAGAAAAGTTCATTTTTTTACGTAGAGCATCATTCCGCCTATATACCCGTTTCAGGGTACGAGCAGCTCGCATCAGTAGTGTCAAGCAAGTAGGGCATCAGTGTACTGACGAGGCTTCCGTACGTAGTTCGTCACCACTGTAAGTAACAACGTTCCTTATTATCCCAATTCAAAGCATACCCAAATTAGTATTCGTTTTCGCCCAATTTTCGTTAGTTTGTATTGCAGACACCTTCAGTTATTATCAGTCTAGGTGCATGATTCTTCAGGAGCAAGATGAACCGTAAATTTGTGTTTCCTTCTCAAGCGTATATATATTAATGATGCAAAATGGACCTGCCCAGATCCAGGTTCGACCGGTCCTATTACTATTTTCCAATTTTTCTAAGTATAAAGTGTTAATAGCGTAACACTTCCCGTACACTTTCTGACTTAACTGTGTAAAATAAGTATATTTGGATTCTGGACCGCTCCGGACCAGTCCAACGGTTTCAGGTTACATTACTAGTATATAGTATATATGAGGCCCTCCGAAGAAGAAGTGGCTAAGCGACAAAAGTAAAAAACGCCACAAAACGCAGTTAAACGTCGTAGTACCGATTTAAAAATGACATAACCTTTGAACTTTTTGATGTTATTTCAACGAAATAGCTTGAAGTATAACACTATACCAAATATACCAATACAATATATCCCCTTAAATATACCAAGCTGTGTCATCTGGTAATTCGGGATTTTACGTTAATTTTGAATTGTCAAAGAATCTAAGTCTAAAGTTTGTAAAGAGTGATAATGGATTAAAAGCTTTTTTTTTCCTCCTGTTTCCTTCATTGTATTTTTAACTTATCATTAATGTAATAAGTAAAGATTTTGGAAATTTACTTACGATAATTCGGTCGAAAGTGTATTAATTCGTAATACCCATGTGAGCATTTGTTCATGCATTCAGTAATAATTCACGCATTTGACTAGAATAATTCAATTATTGTAATCCCAACCTTAACCCTAAAAGGACGACCACTACATATTGGCAGAGCTGGGCATTTGCGGCATATTTTGCGGTACTGCGGTACTTGCGGTACCACCGCACTACCACCCCGGGCCCCCATAACGCAGTACCGCAAAGGATCGCTGAAAGTACCGCAGTACCGCTACCGCATTCAAATTTCCGCGTACCGGTTTGGTACCGGTTTGGTAGTGCAGCAGTACCGCAGTACCGCAATATGCCGCAAGTGCCCAGCTCTGCATATTGGTAACCTTTCAAATACACGCATTCATAACTTAACCCTACAAACAATTCCGGCGTTAAAGGGTTATTTTTAGTCAGTCTAAAATTTATAATTCCCCACCACCCTTCAATAATCCGAGGTATTAGATCCTTGTTGAGAGTTTTTTGATAAGCCCGGTATCTCATAAGCTGGGCGGACTCGTCTGTATCTTCATTTTCCTCCTTGAAGAGGAGTTGAAATAGACTCGAAAGTACTCGAAGTGGGTGTTGCACTTTTTTCTGCGGTTATTTGAATTGAAAGCACACACACACACACACACACACATATATATATATATATATATATATATATATAATACAGGGTGTTCAAAAATAAATATAATCTATTGGAGAATACATATATCATTGTAACCAAACCCTTTTCTTTTCTTGGTCTCGTTTCTGTTTGAACACCCTGTAGTTTGTATTTTATAACGTATTTTCAATGAAATCTGGTTGTTGATATATTACGAGTTTCTATTTTAATTCAATGAATTGAATTCTTTACCTCTTAAATCTTTAAATCTCTCTCTCTCTCTCTCTCTCCTCTCTCTCTCTCTCTCTCTCTCTCTCTCTCTCTTTGTATTTTCTTCTTTTATTATTAATTTATTTTTTGGTCCTCTTCATGTTCAATGAAGAGGAAATTCTCTTAATTTTGGCGAGAAGCTTCCTTTTTCCTTTCGTCTGATCAATGAACGAAGAGAAATGTCCAGAAATGCTCCTCTTTATTTTACTACTTTTCCTTAATTCTTCTTCGATTCTTTAATCTTTGACATTTTGAACCTTTTATACGCGTTGAATTTCGATATAACGCGATTTAATCCTTCCCATTTCCATTCAAGTTGGATTCGATTCCTTCAATCAGTTCTGACTTTCGGAACTTCGCCATTACCTTCTTTTAACGACGATTAAAACTACCTTTTCTCCTTCTCGAAAACCGCATACATTTTATTCGTCTTTAACCCTTTTACGCCCGAATTATGAAATTTTTATAAT
This sequence comes from Bathynomus jamesi, assembly GCA_023014485.1. Classification (NCBI taxonomy): domain Eukaryota; kingdom Metazoa; phylum Arthropoda; class Malacostraca; order Isopoda; family Cirolanidae; genus Bathynomus; species Bathynomus jamesi. The sequence continues at coordinate 820,390 of JAJOZX010000609.1, forward strand.
TTTTTTTCCTGTTCAAGCCAAAATAACCTCTAATATTCAGATCGTAAGGCTCAAAATTCAGATCGTAAGGCTCAAAATCGATTGGCAAACTCATGTTGCCATAAGGCAACGATCGGCGTTAAAGGATTAATTTAGAATTCTTCGTATTAGAAAGAATTAGAACGATATTATAATACGAATAGAATCTGACCAGGATTCAGTATTCAGGAACCGTGTTGAAATACGTTGAAAAGAGCGCAATTCAAATATTACGCTTTTCCTAACTGACTTACTTTTCTTTACGGGTAATCATACATAGATAGTAATTTCGCATAGATTTCTTATAGAAGATTCGAAGGACGCTAACGGTAAAGAGCTTTATTGTATTGAATGGCAGAAAAACTTTCATTGGAAATAATTTTTCGTTTAAGATCATTCGTGGAAGGACTTTGCATTGGCAAACGATATCCAAATTGTTTTATAAAGGTGTTGCTCAATCGTCCAAAAGGAATTTCGTTTTTCTCCATATCGGAAAATGTTATTTGAAAAGTGAAGAAGCGCAGTTTTGTTTATATATATGTGTATATATATATATATATATATTCCCTGACGAGGTGTACTTCTGAATACACGAAAGGCCTTGGAATCATTTTTCCTTTTCCTTGTGGGTTTACATCATATAACGGGTGGACGAAAATAACCTGGACACTTTTGTTTTTCCTACAAATTTCAAGCTAATACACACAAATTAGAACAAGATGTAGCCAATAGTATAGTTATCATGTGCTAAAAATTTCAATGGAACTCATATAAAACTTACCCTATTGCAATCGATGTTATATTGGCCCCCCCATTTTCTTGAATTATGGCCAGTACTCTCCTTTTCCACTGATCTGTGGATGACTTGATTTTGTCTTAGGACACCATAGGCCAAACAACCTCAATTCTTTGTCTAAGTGCTTCCAGGTTTGAAAATGGTTTCCTGCGACCATGGTACACCAATGACTTCAGCTCATTCCACACGAAGTAATCCAGAGGATTTAAGTCAGGAGAATTTCGTGGTCAGCGTAGTTAGCTTCACAAATCTCGCTGTTTGTTTCGTCAAGTTAAATTTTTTATAATTAAGAAACGGCCAAAGATAATTAACTGAGGTTTTCAGCACATGATAACCATACTGTTGGCTACATCTTGTACTAATTTGGATGTATTAGCTTGACTAGTTTGAAATTTGTAGGAAAAACAAAAGTGCCCAGGTGTTTTTCGTCCACCCGGTATATATATATATATATATATGGGAATGAACTCAGAATGGTTCCCTGAGTTTTTTATGATACACACAGACCGTGCATGGAACAAGGAACTCTTCTCGGATAATTAAATCCACTATAGTCCGAATAAGTAATGATAAATGACAAATACCATAGTTTTTCTTTTTCATGATGCAAGCCCGACGTGGGCAACGGGTCTCTCGCAAAGAGGTCCCATAAATATAGCTTCCCTCACCAGCTATCTGCAAAGCAGACAGGATCCAGCTTTGGGACATGGATCTAGGGTTTAAAGCAGCCTAGCCCCATTTACCATTACTTATTCGGACTATAGTGGATTTAATTATCCCAGAAGAGTTCCTTGTTCCATGCACGGTCTGTGTGTATCATAAAAAACTCAGGGAACCATTCTGAGTTCATTCCCATCATGAAACGGACATGTTATGTGCCTTGAAAAGTGGACGCTCAATTCTGCCAGTTGAGGTTTAAGTTTTGGTTTAGGCTAAAAATATAATAGTTACCCCTTTTTCTTTGATTTATTCAATCCGACGTGAATGCAACGAGTCTTTTACTTATATTGAGGTTCTAAATGTAGTGGGGCTAGGCTGCTTTAAACCCTAGATCCATGTCCCAAAGCTGGATCCTGTCTGCTTTGCAGATAGCTGGTGAGGGAAGCTATATTTATGGGACCTCTTTGCGAGAGACCCGTTGCTCACGTCGGGCTTCCATCATGAAAAAGAAAAACTATGGTATTTGTCATTTACCATTACTTATTCGGACTATAGTGGATTTAATTATCCCAGAAGAGTTCCTTGTTCCATGCACGGTCTGTGTGTATCACATATATATATATATATATATATATACATTCAACTGCAAAGAACACGCAGTATAAATAACGTAAAGAACGACGCTTGTATAGGAGATATTCCGCGCAAGACGAGAGAGAGAAAACGGAACAAATGAAAAAATGAAGTAACCACCTGGGAATCGAACCCGGGATCTTCCGATTGCCGGTCAGACGCGATACCATTACACCATGGACTTCACTCTTCCAAATGCCGTAATTCTTCTACATACTCGCAGAAACCAATGCCCCATATATATATATATATAATTGTGTGTGTGTGTGTGTGTGTGTGTGTGTGTGTGTATATACTTTGTATTACTTTGTGTGAGTTCGAGTCGACCCCTCCGCAGAATCCCGCCTCATTTGCGGGATTTGGTGAAGGAGGGAATTGCTGTCTGATCTCCTCCTGCCCTCGGTGTGTGTGTGTGTGTGTGGATGTATAGAAACATTCCTCAGAACCTTGTGTTTTTTCCTTCTAAAAAATCTTCCCGCAAAGATTTTCATTTTACACAAATCTTTTATTTTTATTAGTTGAAAGCCAAATGAAATTACCGTTCATTAACTAATTAATTATCACTCTGAGATCGTAATTATTATTTTTCTTCCTCAACAATGTTCTTAATTATGTTTTTCTTCTTTTTCGTCTTTTTCACCTTTCTTTCAATGTATTTTTTTTTTTAATTTGTGTTTTCTGTCGTTGTCTTGTATTCCGTTGATTATATGATTGTATCTAGTTTTTTTATGTATTTATTTTACTACAATACACAAAATACACATACTTCCTAAGTATAAAAACCTTAAATATTTTATAACATACAAAAATGTAATTATTTATGACGTTATTAACTCATTAGTGACCATTGGTAGAATTTCCTACCGCCAAAATTGTTTGTCATTATTGCATCGCTTTTTCTTGTATTCACGTGATCTTCGGTATGAATCATTGATATGACGTAATCTAAAAAATTGAGTCATATCACTGTTTTCATATCATTTTTTCATTCTAAAGATTGCGTCATATCACTGTTTTCATATAATTTTTTTATTCTAAAAGATTGCGTCATATCACTGTTTTCATATTTTTTCATTCTAAAAGATTGCGTCATATCAATGACTCATACCGAAGATCACGTAAATACAAGAAAAAGTGATGCAATAATGACAAACAATTTTGGCGGTAGGAAATTCTACCAATGGCCACTAATGGGTTAGGTATTTTATTTATAATGAGCCAGAAACTGGTACACGGATCGGGCCAATTTTGCGGCCCCCATTGCTCTAATTTCTCTATTACCAGCATCACCGGGATTCGAACCCCCGACCTCAGTGTCTCCACTGCATTTATAGGGAAACAACGCTATTTACCGAGATACGGACGCTGGCCTACGTACAGAGAGGGTTGACAAAAGTCAATAGACACCTTCGGTTTTTCCACAGTTTTTTTATTTAATAATTAAAGTCAATAAATAATGTATTAAATCAGTACAGTTAGAATCGTGCTTCCTTCCCCTTTGCATGATGTACAGCTGACACGCGTTCTCGCATTTCATTGATAAAACTTTGCCATTTGACCTTGAGAACAATCATCTGTCTATTTACTTTTGTCAACCTCCTGTATCTGATACAAATACAATACAAAGAATTGCCAAGAAAATATGAAAAATGTACTGTAATACAGTAACAATTAATACAGTAAATGTATTCAATAATATATGATATTCATACAAATTTTATCACGATTCATTTGTTGAGAAAGATTTCAATTTATCATTAAATGCATTCTCATTATTATTATTATTATTATTAATAATAATAATATTATTATTACATCAATACTTAAATCATTCTATAATTTCAATCCAACAAAAATACGACAATTTTTTTATGATCTAAATTTAGGGGTAATTTGTTGAATTCTACTCCAAGACGATACTATTAACTATTTTGAAAAGTTACAAAGTATTTACTCACTCAATAACATCTTTGATATACAGTATATATGTACAGTATATGTGTATATATGACCTATACGCTCGCGCTCGCGCGCGCGCGCGCGCGTGTGTGTGTGTGTGTGTGTGTGTGTGTGTATGTGGGTGTGTGTGTATCTCAATTTTTCTTAGCTATATAAATATAAAACTTTATGTGAAAAATGAAAATGAAGAACGAGATTGCGGATGACCCACTTAAAATTCACATTATTTAACGTATTCGTTTGAAAATACTTCAGTTTATCGTGTAAATTACATTAAAATAAATGTGAATCTACAGTGAAATGAATACAAACTTGTAACATCAATAATAACAAATGCTTAAACTTCGTTTTATATTACGGAAAGGAACATTTGTCAAGGGTAAAACGACAGATTTGAATCATTTTAGAGGACATCTGAAGAGCAATGTTGAAAAACATATTCTCTAAAATGACATTTATTTATTTTGCTCTTTCCCGAGTTCGAGCGGTAACATTTTTAGAGTCGTGGATGACCCATTGATCTAAATATATATATATATATATTTTCTTCAAAATAATATATTTTTAAACAATATATAGCCATAAATTATATAAAATAGGTCATTCTTTTGAAACATAATACATATCAACTTACAAAAAAAAGAGTCTTACAGTGCCCAAGTTAAGTTTCGTAAAACTTCGGCTGTCTCGAAATTCAATAACTGTCATTCTTTATCCGAGACTAGACTTTGGTCAATAATAGTTAAAAAATGTTAATTAAAACAAAGTAACACAAATTTCTTTCAGATATTTAAAGGCCAAATTAAATATATAAAAAATAAATATGAATAGTCGCTTTACCTCAGTGGTTCCCACCCTTTTTTAAGGCCAACGTCCCCTTATGTCCATCAATATTTGCTGGTGTCCCCTTCATAAAGATAATAATATAACGTCATAAGTGATTTATTAATAGAAAGTAACAATTTTACAGTTTCCTAGCGTCCCCGCTAAGATTTTCAAACGCCCACTGGGTGGCGGTGGCGCCCACGTTGGGAACCACTGCTTTACATGAACAAAATATTGATGGTCAATCCTTTGCAAGTTTTTTTTTATTCCAATTTTCAAACTACATTTCAGATTTTCAGTGAAAATGAGTGACTTAATTTAACGAGACTAACCTAATCTAATCAGACCTAACCTAACCTAACCGGGCATAATGTAATCTAACCTACCCGAACTTAACCTAACATGACCTAATTTAAACTATGTTCCGCTACTCGGTTTGTATTACCTAAAGAGTTTGATATAATTTCAAATTAAATTCTCTTTCATGAACGTGGTTTTTTCCATAGTGTTTGATTTCATAATAAAAGTCAATGTATATAAAAACCAATTTATTGAATCAATATAGTTAGAATGGTGTTGGTTTCCCCTTTGCATAACGTAAAGCTGACACACATTCTGGTATTCTACTGACGAGCTTTGCCATTTGTTCTTAAGACATTGTGTTGTCTATTTACTTTTGGCAACCCTCTGTACAATATCTACAATGCTTAATTTTAAATAAACAAAGCCAGTTACAGACTGTTTAAAGGAACAAGGAATATATATATATATATAAGGAATATATATTTGTCAACATTCAGAGCTTAAGTAAAATTAAATGTAGATGAAAATTTTTAGAGATATTTCAAACACGCATTTAATTACGGTTGATTTTAATTAAGCATTCTAAGCACTTAATTCGAGTACATATTATTAAGGTACAGTAAGTTACATAAGTCGTGATTATACTGTACACTAAGCCACACCTATATCTTACATCTCAGTGCGTTCCAACTTTGGTGACCGATGGTACAAATGGTTCAAAAAGTACTGTCTTAAAACTCAATTCTTATTTTTTTATCGATATTTATTATTAAGAGTTTCACGACAAAGCTTTTTTGAATTGACTGTACATGTAAAAATGTATCCAATCTGAGTTGTTGTTTTTTAAATATTACATACATTAATATTTAATTAAAAGGTGTCCATTCCTATTATATCATTATAATAATAATAATAATAATAATAATAATAATAATAATAATAACTAACAAAAGTAATAAATAAAATTAAATAACTAAAATAAATAAATAAATTAACATTTATATCAACAATGAATAGAAGTTGTATCAGTTATTGATAGTTCAAAACTTAATTTAATTTTAAATTAATTATACATTTTATAGACTCTCTATTATAACAATATAAATATATTTAAAGGATTATTTCCCCCTCATTCCCATTCCCATTCCCATCCTAACCTAACCTAATTTAACCTGAACCAAAGTGGGAAAAACCATGGATAAAAATGAGGATGACACGAATTGGAAACAGATCAATTTGAAAATTGCCTCCTTTTTTAAGATTCTCACTCATGACCGCGGAATGAAACGGGACTGGATCCAATCGGATGATACCTACTTGAAATAACTCACTAAAGAAAAGCTGTTAAAAAAATAAATAAAATTAAATAATTATTTAAAAAGCATTTTTGTCCAAATTTAGATACAATATTTAGTGAAAAAAAAGCTTTGTAATTACTGCAATAGTTTTAAGCAAATGTTAAATTACACGAATTTCTGTTGAAATCACCAGAATGTTAGAGTATTAATAATAATAAAAGCCAGTGCCTGTCTTTTAGTAACGCTTGCCAGTAGCATGGGTGCATAATCCCCTATATATACAGTATGTGTGTGTGTGTGTGTATATATAGGAAGGGCAGGGCTGCCCGGCTGGCGGGCAACAAAACTCCAACCCGTCATTTTTTTGACGGGTCGGAAAGCTAGTATAATAGAATTTTGAAGTTGCTTAACCTCCTTCGTAACAGTAAAGGTCATGTGACAGAGGGGACCTACAGCTTTACGCGGGATCCGAACCATCTACGTGTGGCTATATCATCTGAACACAGAAGACGTTCACTCTTCCAACTACTGAACAAATCCAACGTTGTTTAAGCTAGTTGATCTCAGCCAGTGGTTCTTAACCTTTTTTTAGGCTGACCCAAATTCTGGTCGCGGGGCTAGCTCGGCGACCCATGCCTTCAAACAGTTCAACTGTAATAGATAACAAAATAAATAATTAATGTAAAATGATTAGGGATAACATAAATAAATGATAAATGACAATTTAATAAACCAATCAAAATGGCTTGGCGACCCAATTTTGGGTCGCGACCCAGGTATTAAGAACCACTGATCTGAACGATAACAGAAATACTACAGATGAAAATTGATGCATTCAGATAATTATGTAAACAAAAAAAATCAGACGCGAGAGAGAATAGGCGCATTTTTATTGATACGATGAACAAAGAAGATTCACCGGAAATTGCCTTTTGCTGCTCCGATGATTTCACTTTGTGTTATGAACGTATTGATCGACTCCATTAATTGGGATTCGGGCTTCATAAACTTCTAACTATTCAAGTTCATGGGAAGGTTCTGTTCCCAATCTCGAACTTTCCTATTTCAGTCTTCGTCCAAAAATGAGAAATCTGAAATTTGAAGTCGCGAAGGAGGAAATTTTCAAATTGATCCGTTTCCATATTCAGTGCGCAATTTCCTTCTTTAAGTTTGAGTTTTCTTAGAAAATATCATTCGGGGCTGCAATTGCGTCAAAGATGTCTTTGAATTTGAATTTTCAAAGTTTAGAATGACACTGCTTAATTGCTACTGGTCGGGTCAACGCCGTGGTTGAACCTAAACCTCCGATTCTTTTAAATTTAAGAGTGACCTATACAGGTTACCAAACCCAATGCAAAGACGGGCATTTTTTTCTTCTTTATGGCAGACATAAACGGAAGATTGACTAAATAGTTAGAAAATTAACTGCATACTAAATCCTTATGGACAAAATACTTAAATAAATTGTTCCTATCCAGTACGAACCACATCTTTAACAATCGATAGCATCACCCTTTTCAAACTGAAATTTCTCTTGAAATGAAGCAAGGGGATAAAAGTGTATTAAAAGTGTATAAATGATTGACATTCACATTTAATTTACTATCCTATTTAGTTTACTATCCTATTTAATTACTATCTTCAAATTTTGTATCAATAAAATAAACCATTCATATGGGGGTTATGGTCATTTCGAGCTAAGATGGTTTAAACTCTTAGTTAAATTGTTCCCTGAACTCATCTCTCGTTTCATTTAGTCATTGTATGGTGCTCAATATTGCTTTTTAAAGGTTCGATATATTCCTTTGTGATACTACTACTACTACTACTACTACTACTAATAATAATAATAATAATACTGTATGGAGGTTGTTTAACTGACTTCGTAACAGCAAACATAACGTGATATGGAGGACGGGCAACGTCGTGGCTGATGTTGTAACACCGCTTCCCGTCGATCAACGAAGTAAAGCGACACTTCGTCTGGATCTGGAGAGTAGGTGAATGGGAGATTGTCCTCTGAGTACAGATTATGTAGCGACAAATGATTTGGATCCCACGTAAAGCTGTAGGTCTCTTCCGTCATATATGACCTTAAATGTTGCGAAGGAGATTAAATAATCCAATCAAACAACAAACAAACGTGATAGACGGGGACCTATAACTTTACGTGAGATTCGATCTATCTGAAAGTCACTACATCATCTAAACGCAGAGCTTATTATTATTATTATTATTAGTATTATTATTATTATTATTATTATTATCTTCCTAACTAATTAACGTTGTAAGGAGTTAATTAAATCATATATTACATTATTTCCACATTTATATTCCTTGACATAATTTTCACCCAAACCATCATTTACACTACGGGTCCTGATCATAGAATACCACTCTCCCATTTTACCAATTAAACATCGTTCTTATAATCAAATTATTCTTCAGATGTATATTATTATCTTAATCCTATCTAAGTCCTATAGATGAATTACTCTTCTCCTATTAATTATCATTATTCAATGCTTTAATTATATTTTGTATCTCCCTTAATATATTTGTTATCTCTTTACAATAATACTCATTATTGATCATTATAAAAATTCTTATTACAAATTCTTATACTTATATACACGGTGAACCAAAAGTAGGTGGACAGTAGGTTGAATACGGTTTGTGTTATATTATATTATAACTATGGTGTTCATTATAACTATGGTGTTTGTGTTTTATTATATTAAATATTATAACTAAATTTATTTAAATTTTATTTTGTATTATAGTATACAAAAAAATTAAATATGTATTCTCAAAATAAACGTTATCATTTACTGTCCACCTACATTTGGTTCACCCTATATATTCATATCACGTGACGAATATAAATTATATTCATATCAGTGGCGAATATAAATTATATTTATATCACGTGACGAATATAAATTATATTCATATCAGTAACGAATATAAATTATATTCATATCAGTAACGAATATAAATTATATTCATATCAGCGACGAATATAAATCATATTCATATCACGTGACGAATATAAATCATATTTATATCACGTGACGAATATACATAAATTATATTCATATCACGTGACGAATATAAATATTATAAAGTGCAATCATCATTTGTATTCCATTAAAATTCTTGCTTGTTAATTCGCAATATTACGTTCATACTTAATAATAATAATAATAATACTAATTTATATTAAGTTAATATACTGCGCCCTCGATATATGCGTCTTCAGCATATACGAATTCGCTGTTATGCGAAGACCCTATTTCTACCAAGAACTCAGTATATGCGAAAAAAATTCGCATTTATGCGCCAGCTAGTGTGAAATATTGCTGAACCGCTGAGCGCACCGACGTGTTCCCGCCAAACAACAACAGTCTCGCATAAACCGTTATAGCGTGTGCGTTGTGCTCTAGACTGTGTTGTGTTTTTCACTATTTTTTAGTGCTTTTTCCAGTTTTGTCTTGCTGTTTATTGTAGACATAGCTTCTAAACGTCCTCTGCCTAGTACTGGGCCTTCAGCTTACTATGTCCTTTAATATTTATACTGTACAGTATTGATGTAATATAGCATTACCGTTATCTTGTTGAATGTTTTTGGTATAAAAAAGTGGCATATTTATTGTTGAGGGTGCCGGGAGGGTAAAAAAAAAATGGTTGTGGAACGCATCCCTATTTTTTTCATTTAACTATAAGTTCGATATATGCGAATTTGCATTATGCGAGGTTTTAGCAGAACCTATCCCTCGCATATATCGAGGGCGCAGTGTATTATTCGGTAACCATTCGAGATGGTGCTTTGCTAACTCTGTTAATTTTGGTATCTTTAGTTGTTTCATTAACTCTATTCATCCTATATTTTTTTAATTAATATATTTTTTAATTAAAATTAGCTTAATATTTTATCTCAATGTTAATCTTTTTAACTTTACATTTTCAATTAGTGATAGTATAAAAATTGTTTATGACGCTTTTTCGTTTCAAACCCTCCGTTCCTAATATATATATATTATATACAGGGTGGGCCGAAAGTCTGGATCCATAGGAAAATATTATTTTAATACATAAATTACCACAAATGGTAAATACTTAAAATGAATATCAACTTTAACTCGTAAATGCGTATCCGTGATACTGTACAGTGGTTCGTACTCCAGTATAAATATTCAAATACTTTTTTTATTTCAGCCCAGAAATGGCTTCGAATCTAACAAAGAAGACGGGTAGAACTTGTGCTCATGTACGCAAGACAGGGCGCTACACACAGAGAAGTTGCTACCGAATTCAATAGAAATCATCCTGATAAGCATCCAGTAACACATGCGACTGTGGCAAGTTGTTTAAACTTAAACGTTTCAAAGAAACAGGAAGTGTACATGATCGACGGCGTTCTGGTCGTCCAAAAACTGCAACTGATGAAAATACCTCTGCAATGGTATGTGAAACTTTAACGAATAGTCCAGTAAAGTCAACAAGAAGATTATCAAATGAAACACGCATCTCGAGAACGTCAATTCGAAGAATTATTAAAAATCATAAATTCCATCCCTAAGTGTCTCGATGTCAGAGGCCGCCAATTTGAGCATTTGTTATAATTTGTTGTTTATACTGGAGTACGAACCACTGTACAGTATCACGGATACGCATTTACGAGTTAAAGTTGATATTCATTTTAAGTATTTACCATTTGTTGTAATTTATGTATTAAAATAAATATTTTCCTATGGATCCAGACTTTGGCCCACCCTGTATATATATATATATGATGCAAACTCAGAAGTAAAAAGAAAAATGATTCCAAGGCCTTTCGTGGATTCAAAAGTACACCTCGTCAGGGAATACACGAAAGGCCTTGGAATCATTCATTCATTTAGTTTAATTAAAGTGAAATGGAACGAGTTAAATTAATGTCATCCTTTACCATCATTTGTATTAATTTTTATTCGTACACTACGATTTCATTGATTTATTTTACTTTTGAGACACCCTGTAGTACAGTATTTTTGTTTCTCTGTTGTCAGCGTTTTAAATTGTGTTTCGGCGGTAAATTTGATACCCCGCCCACAAATTATCCTAAAAACTGACGTAGATAAATTCAACAAAAACTAATAATTTTCCTTTTCTTATATTAATAAATTAATTACATATCTATTGACCAGACTGTAATAATAATTCAGATTCACCTCTTATTAACCCCTTAAGCCTCGTCCACACTTGCTATATAACACGTGTTATTAACAATGTTATGTAACATGTTCGAGAATATTTAGTGAAATTTCATGTTATATAACAAAAAATCAAGGTTTATAACATATTAGATGTTATCCGTTTGAAGTCGGAAAGACCAAAGGATGTTACGTAACTTGTTATATAACATGTTATAATTGCGTTCAGACACAAGTTGTTCATAACCTTTGTTTGTTCATAACCTTTTGTTAACCTTTTTGTTTTTGTTTATAATTAAAACGGTTCTCTGCTAAATCTTCCCTAGTGAGTGTATGTATACATATATATATATATATATATTAGTGATGTAGCGGATGTCATTTTTTTCACATCCGCGGATGCGGATGCGGATGAGGATGTTTGATTTCAACATCCGCGGATGCGGATGCGGATGCGGATGTCTACATTTTCGTTATTTTTTAGGATATATTCGAGATTTGTTGTGTTTAACGTATATAATAAGTTATTATATAGAGAGAGCTGTAGCTATAATGTAGTATAATTGATTAATTGTACAATAATTGCTGTACTTTTCTCTGAACATATAAAATAATATCAAGCATCTAACTAATATAGAAATCAATTAGTGAATTCGTCTGCAAATAAATTCGTTTATTTTGTTGAGTTTCAGCCACAATTAGAAACCATAATTGTGTTACCAGGATGCGGGACGTGAACCCAACTCAAATGCACCCCACCGACCTCTTTCCCCAACCTCCACCCTTATAGAAAGAGATCTTTAATTAGCTTGATAACTATTTATATTAAGTTTAAAGTTTTATTAGGCATATTTATAAATGAGTAATTAAAATAAAGTAAACTAAGATGTTCATCGTTTAATGTTCAAACTTAATTATAGGAAGGTTATGCTTAAGGAACATTAATTTTTCTGCCTTTTCTGCTGCCAGTCTGTTTCTCTTTTCATCATATATTAATCCAGCACTGCTAAATAATCTCTCGCTTGGTACGTTTGTTGGAGGACAGGCTAAATGTTTCCTTGCGAGTTTACTCAAGTATGGATAGATATTCTGCGTATTTTTCCACCAACTAATAGGATTGTCACATGCAGCCAGGCGTTTTTCTTGGTGATAGCTCTCGATCATTTTTACTACATCTTTTGACATCGCGTAGGTCTCGTCATTGCTGCTTGACTCAAGAAACTGAGAGACAGATTCTGTGATAGATTTGCTTGTTGAAGGTGTTGGTTCTGTCACTGAAACTTTTATTCTTTTGGTAGGTGGCGAAGCGACAGATTCAAGAGATTGAAGCTCTTCAACTGCTTTGCCAAGTGATGATTTAACTCGTTCTAATGTACTAGGTGAAAATAACTTAGCTTTGTAACGTGGATCTAAGTAGGTTGCAAGAGAGTAACTTCATACAAGAACAGCCTCTCGTGTCGCTTGCATCACTTTTGCGCACAATGAACTAGTTCTATTAATATAGTAGAATTTGATAATTTCCGCTTATTAATGACGTTTTATCTCAACGGTCCACATCCGCACGACATCCGCAGTCCAAAGTGCGGATGCGGATGCGGATGCGGATGCGAGAAAATGTGCGGATGTTCCGCGGATGCGGATGCGGATGTGACCCACATCACTAATATATATATATATATGTGTGTGTGTGTGGTGTGTGTGTGTGTGTGTGTGTATCGCATAGAAATTTTGTATAATTTATAATTCAAAATTTATATAGGAGGTCCGCCCATGTCCCTCTAGAATTTTCATTCCAAACTGTAAATGGAACAATGAATAATTACATAAAAATAAATATTTAAACACCAAGTATGTAAAAGCGCATACAAAAAATTTACTTAAAATAAGTTAAACCCCATTTCCCCGCCCCCTAACTCAAACTTTAAAATGACCTCATATCAAAATCTTTTTCATTCAATCTCTTAACCCAGTGGTTCCCAACCTTTTTTTGTATGGTTGCCCCAAACCTAATTCTTATCCAAATTCATTACCCCCAATCATTAGATATTATTTTTTATCACTTCTGGATTACCACAATATTATTTTTAATGACTTCTGGATCGCGTGTCATTACCTCACAAAATAGCTGTAATTACATCAGTGGGGTAATTTACTCCTAGGTTGAGAACCACTGCCTTAACCCCTTAACTGTTTCCATCGAGTATGTTTGATTCTCATATAGGTTCCTGTGGTGCTCTGATCGAATATGCTCGATTTGGGTTTTCTGTCCAACATTGAAACCCATCACACTGATTCAATGATGGCATTGAAATAGAGCAGTTAAAGGGTTAAATGCCTCTCCCTAATCTTCTTAGTCAGTTCTCTCGTCCCTGCCTCTGACAAATCATCTTATACTCATATATTCATATCACGTGACGAATATAAATGTTCCCGCATCTCTCAAATGCATTTCTCAGATTTTCATAGGTAGAATTCTTGGTCTTGTTTATGTCTCTACTTTCGTCTCCATCACTCGCCTATTCATAATTATAAAGAATATTGTCATCAAACGCTTGGAGTCTGGTAATTACTTATCTTCAATAAAGACAAAAGAAAGGAATAAGCTAACAGAAAACTTTTGATTTTTTATTCAACATCTGTTATTTTTTAAGTAAAAAGGTCTAATGAGTGTTTCTTTCAACCCTGAAAAATGTATCTGATTTTACCCTTACCCGTACTCATCTTTCTTGGTAAGGTAAAGAGTTATAACAGGTCCCAAATTTCATAGGCCAAAGCGAGAAACTTAAATAGAAAAAAATCAGGCGAAAAAGAATTTGTATGACAATAATGCCCGTGTATATTAATAACATTTAAATTATCTAGTGAGGTGAAGTCATTGGTAAATTAAAATGAAATATCTGAACGTATAAATAAGTGATGAAAAGGTAAGAACATTTGACACTAACGTTTGCCGAGTTTAGAAAGTTCGTTTGTCGTCGAATCGAATGTTGGTGTATACCATTAGTTTTTGACGGAGATCCCATCAATTTTTATACTAAGTTCGGGTCGCTCACAATGTCAAAAGGGAAAGGCAAATGGATAAAATTTAGGGGTTGTGAAAGAATTTAAATATTTGGGGTGTGTGACTGACATTGGAAGTCGAAAGTAGAGCGAAACAGGACAAACAAGTCATAGACGCGATAAAAGCTCTGGTAGAAAGGAAGTGCTTGAGTGTAGATGCGGCAGGAGGTTTACATGAAGGTTTATTGATGCCAATATTGATATATGGATGCGAGGAGCTCGTCTGACAAGACAGTTCACTGTTTACATTGAGAATAGTTGAGCTAAATAATCTGAGAAGCTTGAGTGAGGCAAAACGAATTGACCAAATATTTTTTTTGCACTTCATAAAATCTTTAATATCTCTCTTCTTTTTTTTCTTTTTTTATCGTATATTAATGTGAAGCCAGTCATAGGCGGATCCAGAGGGGGAGCCAGGGGCTTAATTGAAGCAACGGAGCTTAATTTGGAGGCCCCATACATCCTGGTTAAACGAAATTAGATAAAATGTCTGAATGCTTATGACCACGTTGCTTCAATTAAACCCCATGACCCCCCCCCCCTCTGGATTCGCCTATGAAGTCAGTTAAATTATCTTCCAACTGTCTAAGCTCTAAACTGTCACGCCAAAAATATGAGCAATTAAATATTGGCCAAGCTGTTTTGCACCCCTAAGTACATTTCAGATTTTAAATAAAAATGACTAACTTATCCCAGTGGGTCTTAACGTAACCCGGCATAACCTAACCTAACTCACTGAATGTAACTTAATTTGAACTAATTTAATATGAATTAATATGAATACTTTGAACTTTTATGTACTTAAAGATGATATAATTAAGCCTAAACATTAGAAAAATTATACACATTTTGGTTATCTTTCCTAATTATTTAAGTTTTTCTAACACAAACCATTATCGAACATAAAACAACGAGAAACTTCGACACAATGAATTCTTTGTTTTGAAAGTGGCTACGTTGGTAATTCTGTAAAGATCGATGGCATCATGGACAAGAAAACGTACCACAGAATCCTCTTCTCCAGTGAATTGCCATAAAGATCGCATTTGATTAGAGAAAACCTTTGGTTCTAACAACATAATGATCGAAAGCACAAATCTAAGTTACGCGTGGCGTGAACTACGCAGAAAACAAAAAGTGATGCAAAGCTCCAAATTATGACATGGCTCCCTCAGCCTCCGGGTTACTCACTCATTGAACTACATTGAGATGAACTTCATATGCTAAGTGAAAAATGGGGAAATAACAACTATTTGCATAAATTAATGGTAAAAATGCCTCGAATATGCAAAACAGTCACTGAAGCAAAAGTAGTTCACTTTAGCTAAAACAGAAACCTTTATTAATAGGATTTATTAGCATTTATGAACAAAATTGTTGTTTTTGGTGGTCGTAAATTTTGAATACAACTAAAAATGCTTTAATATAGTTACATAAATTGATTACTGAAGTTTCGCTTCAAACCTATGAGGTCACCATACGTATGAGTGGCAATATACTGTGTATATAATATACTGGTGTATATATATGTGTATATATATATATGTGTGTGTGTGTGTGTGTGTGTGTGTGTGTGTGTGTGTGCGCATTAAAATAAATTCAAAACAAAATACGAAAAAATAGTTATTAAAAACGCGTTTTTTTTCTGTTCATGCATGTCGCATTGTGATATTTAAAAAAGAAGATATAAGAGACCTGAATTTCATACTGATTAAGGTGCAATACCATGTAACCTACATGACCGTCTTACGTGTACGTCTCTACGACTCGGGGAAGGATGCAAATGGGGTGAAAGCCTTTAAAATTCAGTAAGCATTAAGGTACCCAAAACGTGTTTCGGATTAAGATGCATTTATAAACACACACACACACACACACACACACACATACACACACACACACACACATATATATATATATATATATATTATATATATATATATATATATATATAATTAGTTAGTTAGTTAGATACATAGCTGCGAATGTAAAACTAGTACTAGTAGTAGTAGTATAGCAGTAATAGGATTAATAGTACTTCATTCCTGAATTTTTGTTTGTGAGAGATATGTGTACGGAGAATAAGAGAAAACTTAGGAAACCGCAATAAAGGGTGACTTAGACAATGCTTTGAAACTACATAGGAAAACTACAGGCAATACGTGCACATTTCAAGTTTCCGTTTACCGTAAAACAAAAAAGTTCAAGAACTGTGGTCGCGATTATATTTTGTATGTATGTGTGTGTGTGTGGGGTGGGTGGGTATGGGTGGTGTGTGTGTGTGTGTGTCTGAGAGGGGGGGGAGAAGAGAGAGAGAGAGAGAGAGAGAGAGCAATCCTTTTGTTTCGTGAGAGCAAATAGGTGGAAAAATTAATCTTTGGTAACTCCACTCATAATGTTTCCTTCGTAAAGGAAATGGTTATGTGACGAAGGGACCTACAACTTTACGTCAGATTCGAACCATTCGAGAGTTGCTACATCCTTTAAACGTAGAAAAGGTTCCTATCCAACTGGTTGAGTAAATACAACGCCGCTTAACTTCGGTGATCAAACGGGAAGCGGTGTTGCGACGTGGCCGCGAGGTGGCCTTATGAATCCAATAAGTAAGCGAATAATAAGTAATAAGCGTCAGACCTGTCCTAACTATTTATCATCATAAACTGTTGATAAACTATTTATAAATTTTTGATGAAGTGTGAGTTCATTGATGAAACAGGAAAATAGAAATTTGCAATTTAATCTGTTAAAGTTGAAAAAAAGGGACGCCAATAAGTCTGTTAAAATGGACATCATAATCTGTTATATATTCTCTGTATCGCGAACATCTGCAAGGTTTACGATATAATTGTTGTCGTTATCGTAAATTTCTATTAAATTACGATATAATTTGTCGTTATCGTAAATTTCTATTAAATTACGATATAATTGTTGTCGTTATCATAAATTCTATTAAATTACGATATAATTTTGTCGTTTATCGTAAATTTCTATTAAATTACGATATAATTTGTCGTTATCGTAAATTTCTATTAAATGACGATATAAGTGTTAGCGTTATCGTAAATTTCTATTAAATTACGATATAATTTTGTCGTTATCGTAAATTTCTATTAAATTACGATATAATTTTGTCGTTATCGTAAATTTCTATTAAATTTACGATATAATTGTTGTCGTTATCGTAAATTTCTATTAAATTACGATATAATTGTTATCGTTATCGTAAATTTCTATTAAATTACGATATAATTGTGTCGTTATCGCAAATTTCTATTAAATTACGATATAATTGTTATCGTTATCGTAAATTTCTATTAAATTACGATATAATTGTATCGTTATCGTAAATTTCTATTAAATTACGATATAATTGTTATCGTTATCGTAAATTTCTATTAAATTACGATATAATTTTGTCGTTATCGTAAATTTCTATTAAATTACGATATAATTTTGTCGTTATCGTAAATTTCTATTAAATTACGATATAATTTTGTCGTTATCGTAAATTTCTATTAAATTACGATATAATTGTTATCGTTATCGTAAATTTCTATTAAATTACGATATAATTGTGTCGTTATCGTAAATTTATATAAATTACGATATAATTTTGTCGTTATCGTAAATTTCTATTAAATTACGATATAATTTTGCGTTATCGTAAATTTCTATTAAATTACGAGATAATTGTTATCGTTATCGTAAATTTCTATAAATTACGATATAATTTGTCGTTATCGTAAATTTCTTTTAAATTACGATATAATTTTTTTGTTATCGTAAATTTCTATTAAATTACGATATAATTTTGTCGTTATCGTAAATTTCTATTAAATTTACGATATAATGGTTGTCGTTATCGTAAATTTCTATTAAATTACGATATAATTGTTATCGTTATCGTAAATTTCTATTAAATTACGATATAATTGTTCGTTATCGCAAATTTCTATTAAATTACGATATAATTGTTATCGTTATCGTAAATTTCTATTAAATTACGATATAATTGTATCGTTATCGTAAATTTCTATTAAATTACGATATAATTGTTATCGTTATCGTAAATTTCTATTAAATTACGATATAATTTTGTCGTTATCGTAAATTCCTATTAAATTACGTTCTAATTTTGTCGTTATCGTAAATTTCTATTAAATTACGATATAATTGTTATCGTTATCGTAAATTTCTATTAAATTACGATATAATTGTGTCGTTATCGTAAATTTCTATTAAATTACGATATAATGTTATCGTTATCGTAAATTTCTATTAAATTACGATATAATTGTGTCGTTATCGTAAATTTCTATTAAATTACGATATAATTGTTATCGTTATCGTAAATTTCTATTAAATTACGATATAATTTTGTCGTTATCGTAAATTTCTATTAAATTACGATATAATTTTGTCGTTATCGTAAATTTCTATTAAATTACGATATAATTGTTATCGTTATCGTAAATTTCTATAAAATTACGATATAATTTTGTCGTTATCGTAAATTTCTATTAAATTACGATATAATTGTGTCGTTATCGTAAATTTCTATTAAATTACGATATAATTGTTATCGTTATCGTAAATTTCTATTAAATTACGATATAATTGTGTCGTTATCGTAAATTTCTATTAAATTACGATATAATTTTGTCGTTATCGTAAATTTCTATTAAATTACGATATAATTGTGTCGTTATCGTAAATTTCTATTAAATTACGATATAATTGTTATCGTTATCGTAAATTTCTATTAAAATAGGATATAATTCTGTCGTTATCGTAAATTTCTATTAAATTACGATATAATTGTTATCGTTATCGTAAATTTATATTAAATTACGATATAATTTTGTCGTTATCGTAAATTTCTATTAAATTACGATATAATTTTGTCGTTATCGTAAATTTCTATTAAATTACGATATAATTTTGTCGTTATCGTAAATTTCTATTAAATTACGATATAATTTTGTCGTTATCGTAAATTTCTATTAAATTACGATCTAATTTTGTCGTTATCGTAAATTTCTATTAAATTACGATATAATTGTTATCGTTATCGTAAATTTCTATTAAATTACGATATAATTGTGTCGTTATCGTAAATTTCTATTAAATTACGATATAATTGTTATCGTTATCGTAAATTTCTATTAAATTACGATATAATTGTGTCGTTATCGTAAATTTCTATTAAATTAGGATATAATTCTGTCGTTATCGTAAATTTCTATTAAATTACGATATAATTGTTATCGTTATCGTAAATTTCTATTAAATTACGATATAATTTTGTCGTTATCGTAAATTTCTATTAAATTACGATATAATTTTGTCGTTATCGTAAATTTCTATTGAATTACGATATAATTGTTATCGTTATCGTAAATTTCTATTAAATTAGGATATAATTCTGTCGTTATCGTAAATTTCTATTAAATTGCGATATAATTGTTATCGTTATCGTAAATTTATATTAAATTACGATATAATTTTGTCGTTATCGTAAATTTCTATTAAATTACGATATAATTTTGTCGTTATCGTAAATTTCTATTAAATTACGATATAATTTTGTCGTTATCGTAAATTTCTATTAAATTACGATATAATTGTTATCGTTATCGTAAATTTCTATTAAATTACGATATAATTGTGTCGTTATCGTAAATTTCTATTAAATTACGATATAATTGTTATCGTTATCGTAAATTTCTATTAAATTACGATATAATTGTGTCGTTATCGTAAATTTCTATTAAATTACGATATAATTATTATCGTTATCGTAAATTTATATTAAATTACGATATAATTTTGTCGTTATCGTAAATTTCTATTAAATTACGATATAATTTTGTCGTTATCGTAAATTTCTATTAAATTACGATATAATTGTTATCGTTATCGTAAATTTCTATTAAATTACGATATAATTTTGTCGTTATCGTAAATTTCTATTAAATTACGATATAATTTTGTCGTTATCGTAAATTTCTATTAAATTACGATATAATTTTGTCGTTATCGTAAATTTCTATTAAATTTACGATATAATTTTGTCGGTATCGTAAATTTCTATTAAATTACGATATAATTTTGTCGTTATCGTAAATTTCTATTAAATTTACGATATAATTGTTGTCGTTATCGTAAATTTCTATTAAATTACGATATAATTGTGTCGTTGTCGCAAATTTCTATTAAATTACGATATAATTGTTATCGTTATCGTAAATTTCTATTAAATTACGATATAATTGTATCGTTATCGTAAATTTCTATTAAATTACGATATAATTGTTATCGTTATCGTAAATTTCTATTAAATTACGATATAATTTTGTCGTTATCGTAAATTTCTATTAAATTACGATATAATTTTGTCGTTATCGTAAATTTCTATTAAATTACGATATAATTTTGTCGTTATCGTAAATTTCTATTAAATTACGATATAATTGTTATCGTTATCGTAAATTTCTATTAAATTACGATATAATTGTGTCGTTATCGTAAATTTATATTAAATTACGATATAATTTTGTCGTTATCGTAAATTTCTATTAAATTACGATATAATTTTGTCGTTATCGTAAATTTCTATTAAATTACGAGATAATTGTTATCGTTATCGTAAATTTCTATAAAATTACGATATAATTTTGTCGTTATCGTAAATTTCTTTTAAATTACGATATAATTTTTTTGTTATCGTAAATTTCTATTAAATTACGATATAATTTTGTCGTTATCGTAAATTTCTATTAAATTTACGATATAATAGTTGTCGTTATCGTAAATTTCTATTAGATTACGATATAATTGTTATCGTTATCGTAAATTTCTATTAAATTACGATATAATTGTGTCGTTATCGCAAATTTCTATTAAATTACGATATAATTGTTATCGTTATCGTAAATTTCTATTAAATTACGATATAATTGTATCGTTATCGTAAATTTCTATTAAATTACGATATAATTGTTATCGTTATCGTAAATTTCTATTAAATTACGATATAATTTTGTCGTTATCGTAAATTTCTATTAAATTACGTTCTAATTTTGTCGTTATCGTAAATTTCTATTAAATTACGATATAATTGTTATCGTTATCGTAAATTTCTATTAAATTACGATATAATTGTGTCGTTATCGTAAATTTCTATTAAATTACGATATAAATGTTATCGTTATCGTAAATTTCTATTAAATTACGATATAATTGTGTCGTTATCGTAAATTTCTATTAAATTACGATATAATTGTTATCGTTATCGTAAATTTCTATTAAATTACGATATAATTTTGTCGTTATCGTAAATTTCTATTAAATTACGATATAATTTTGTCGTTATCGTAAATTTCTATTAAATTACGATATAATTGTTATCGTTATCGTAAATTTCTATAAAATTACGATATAATTTTGTCGTTATCGTAAATTTCTATTAAATTACGATATAATTTTGACGTTATCGTAAATTTCTATTAAATTACGATATAATTTTGTCGTTATCGTAAATTTCTATTAAATTTACGATATAATTGTTGTCGTTATCGTAAATTTCTATTAAATTACGATATAATTGTTATCGTTATCGTAAATTTCTATTAAATTACGATATAATTGTGTCGTTATCGCAAATTTCTATTAAATTACGATATAATTTTCGTTATCGTAAATTTCTATTAAATTACGATATAATTGTATCGTTATCGTAAATTTCTATTAACTTACGATATAATTGTTATCGTTATCGTAAATTTCTATTAAATTACGATATAATTTTGTCGTTATCGTAAATTTCTATTAAATTACGATATAATTGTGTCGTTATCGTAAATTTCTATTAAATTACGATATAATTGTTATCGTTATCGTAAATTTCTATTAAAATAGGATATAATTCTGTCGTTATCGTAAATTTCTATTAAATTACGATATAATTGTTATCGTTATCGTAAATTTATATTAAATTACGATATAATTTTGTCGTTATCGTAAATTTCTATTAAATTACGATATAATTTTGTCGTTATCGTAAATTTCTATTAAATTACGATATAATTGTTATCGTTATCGTAAATTTCTATTAAATTACGATATAATTGTGTCGTTATCGTAAATTTCTATTAAATTACGATATAATTGTTATCGTTATCGTAAATTTCTATTAAATTAGGATATAATTCTGTCGTTATCGTAAATTTCTATTAAATTGCGATATAATTGTTATCGTTATCGTAAATTTATATTAAATTACGATATAATTTTGTCGTTATCGTAAATTTCTATTAAATTACGATATAATTTTGTCGTTATCGTAAATTTCTATAAATTACGATATAATTTTGTCGTTATCGTAAATTTCTATTAAATTACGATATAATTTTGTCGTTATCGTAAATTTCTATTAAATTACGATATAATTGTTATCGTTATCGTAAATTTCTATTAAATTACGATATAATTGTGTCGTTATCGTAAATTTCTATTAAATTACGATATAATTGTTATCGTTATCGTAAATTTCTATTAAATTACGATATAATTGTGTCGTTATCGTAAATTTCTATTAAATTACGATATAATTATTATCGTTATCGTAAATTTATATTAAATTACGATATAATTTGTCGTTATCGTAAATTTCTATTAAATTACGATATAATTTTGTCGTTATCGTAAATTTCTATTAAATTACGATATAATTGTTATCGTTATCGTAAATTTCTATTAAATTACGATTATAATTTTGTCGTTATCGTAAATTTCTATTAAATTACGATATAATTTTGTCGTTATCGTAAATTTCTATTAAATTACGATATAATTTTGTCGTTATCGTAAATTTCTATTAAATTTACAATATAATTTTGTCGGTATCGTAAATTTCTATTAAATTACGATATAATTTTGTCGTTATCGTAAATTTCTATTAATTTACGATATAATTGTTGTCGTTATCGTAAATTTCTATTAAATTACGATATAATTGTGTCGTTGTCGCAAATTTCTATTAAATTACGATATAATTGTTATCGTTATCGTAAATTTCTATTAAATTACGATATAATTGTATCGTTATCGTAAATTTCTATTAAATTACGATATAATTGTTATCGTTATCGTAAATTTCTATTAAATTACGATATAATTTTGTCGTTATCGTAAATTTCTATTAAATTACGATATAATTTTGTCGTTATCGTAAATTTCTATTAAATTACGATATAATTTTTCGTTATCGTAAATTTCTATTAAATTACGATATAATTGTTATCGTTATCGTAAATTTCTATTAAATTACGATATAATTGTGTCGTTATCGTAAATTTATATTAAATTACGATATAATTTGTCGTTATCGTAAATTTCTATTAAATTACGATATAATTTTGTCGTTATCGTAAATTTCTATTAAATTACGAGATAATTGTTATCGTTATCGTAAATTTCTATAAAATTACGATATAATTTTGTCGTTATCAAATTTCTTTTAAATTACGATATAATTTTTTTGTTATCGTAAATTTCTATTAAATTACGATATAATTTTGTCGTTATCGTAAATTTCTATTAAATTTACGATATAATAGTTGTCGTTATCGTAAATTTCTATTAGATTACGATATAATTGTTATCGTTATCGTAAATTTCTATTAAATTACGATATAATTGTGTCGTTATCGCAAATTTCTATTAAATTACGATATAATTGTTATCGTTATCGTAAATTTCTATTAAATTACGATATAATTGTATCGTTATCGTAAATTTCTATTAAATTACGATATAATTGTTATCGTTATCGTAAATTTCTATTAAATTACGATATAATTTTGTCGTTATCGTAAATTTCTATTAAATTACGTTCTAATTTTGTCGTTATCGTAATTTCTATTAAATTACGATATAATTGTTATCGTTATCGTAAATTTCTATTAAATTACGATATAATTGTGTCGTTATCGTAAATTTCTATTAAATTACGATATAAATGTTATCGTTATCGTAAATTTCTATTAAATTACGATATAATTGTGTCGTTATCGTAAATTTCTATTAAATTACGATATAATTGTTATCGTTATCGTAAATTTCTATTAAATTACGATATAATTTGTCGTTATCGTAAATTTCTATTAAATTACGATATAATTTGTCGTTATCGTAAATTTCTATTAAATTACGATATAATTGTTATCGTTATCGTAAATTTCTATAAATTACGATATAATTTTGTCGTTATCGTAAATTTCTATTAAATTACGATATAATTTTGACGTTATCGTAAATTTCTATTAAATTACGATATAATTTTGTCGTTATCGTAAATTTCTATTAAATTTACGATATAATTGTTGTCGTTATCGTAAATTTCTATTAAATTACGATATAATTGTTATCGTTATCGTAAATTTCTATTAAATTACGATATAATTGTGTCGTTATCGCAAATTTCTATTAAATTACGATATAATTGTTATCGTTATCGTAAATTTCTATTAAATTACGATATAATTGTATCGTTATCGTAAATTTCTATTAACTTACGATATAATTGTTATCGTTATCGTAAATTTCTATTAAATTACGATATAATTTTGTCGTTATCGTAAATTTCTATTAAATTACGATATAATTGTGTCGTTATCGTAAATTTCTATTAAATTACGATATAATTGTTATCGTTATCGTAAATTTCTATTAAATAGGATATAATTCTGTCGTTATCGTAAATTTCTATTAAATTACGATATAATTGTTATCGTTATCGTAAATTTATATAAATTACGATATAATTTGTCGTTATCGTAAATTTCTATTAAATTACGATATAATTTTGTTCGTTATCGTAAATTTCTATTAAATTACGATATAATTGTTATCGTTATCGTAAATTTCTATTAAATTACGATATAATGTGTCGTTATCGTAAATTTCTATTAAATTACGATATAATTGTTATCGTTATCGTAAATTTCTATTAAATTAGGATATAATTCTGTCGTTATCGTAAATTTCTATTAAATTGCGATATAATTGTTATCGTTATCGTAAATTTATATTAAATTACGATATAATTTTGTCGTTATCGTAAATTTCTATTAAATTACGATATAATTTTGTCGTTATCGTAAATTTCTATTAAATTACGATATAATTGTTATCGTTATCGTAAATTTCTATTAAATTACGATATAATTTTGTCGTTATCGTAAATTTCTATTAAATTACGATATAATTTTGTCGTTATCGTAAATTTCTATTAAATTACGATATAATTGTTATCGTTATCGTAAATTTCTATTAAATTACGATATAATTGTGTCGTTATCGTAAATTTCTATTAAATTACGATATAATTGTTATCGTTATCGTAAATTTCTATTAAATTACGATATAATTGTGTCGTTATCGTAAATTTCTATTAAATTACGATATAATTGTTATCGTTATCGTAAATTTATATTAAATTACGATATAATTTTGTCGTTATCGTAAATTTCTATTAAATTACGATATAATTTTGTCGTTATCGTAAATTTCTATTAAATTACGATATAATTGTTATCGTTATCGTAAATTTCTATTAAATTACGATATAATTTTGTCGTTATCGTAAATTTCTATTAAATTACGATATAATTTTGTCGTTATCGTAAATTTCTATTAAATTACGTTATAATTTTGTCGTTATCTTAAATTTCTATTAAATTTACGATATAATTGTTGTCGTTATCGTAAATTTCTATTAAATTACGATATAATTGTGTCGTTATCGCAAATTTCTATTAAATTACGATATAATTGTTATCGTTATCGTGAATTTCTATTAAATTACGATATAATTGTATCGTTATCGTAAATTTCTATTAAATTACGATATAATTGTTATCGTTATCGTAAATTTCTATTAAATTACGATATAATTTTGTCGTTATCGTAAATTTCTATTAAATTACGATATAATTTTGTCGTTATCGTAAATTTCTATTAAATTACGATATAATTGTCGTTATCGTAAATTTCTATTAAATTACGATATAATTTTGTCGTTATCGTAAATTTCTATTAAATTACGATATAACTTTGTCGTTATCGTAAATTTCTATTAAATTACGATATCATTTTGTCGTTATCGTAAATTTCTATTAAATTACGATATAATTGTTGTCGTTATCGTAAATTTCTATTAAATTAGATATAATTGTTATCGTTATCGTAAATTTCTATTAAATTACGATATAATTGTGTCGTTATCGCAAATTTCTATTAAATTACGATATAATTGTTATCGTTATCGTAAATTTCTATTAAATTACGATATAATTTTGTC
>JAJOZX010000609.1:852500-895000 GCA_023014485.1 Bathynomus jamesi
TTCTCTGCAATCCTTTTTTCGCCATAAAGATCACCTCCCCGTGCTTTTGAGATCCTTTGTTATTTATTTATATACATGCGCGACCTGCTAAAGTCATTATGTGGGGCAGACTGCCCTACAGTTAAAACTTAGGATTTCGAAGCATTTGGGTTTTTCTTATCGAACTTCTTGCCCTCTTTCCACTCCTGAATCCCCTGCTATTCGGCATCATTCAGAGACACATGACCACCCGTGCCCCCAGGACTCCTTTGCGATTTTGTCGTCTGCTTCTAATTCGCTTGATCTTAAAATTTTAGAATCCCTGTTTATCAAGAAATTAAATCCAGAATTAAACGACAGCCTTTTCTCGATAAAATTACATACTTTCCAACCAACCAACACCTTTTTAACGCAACTTACGCACTAACTTAAGTTTTCTCTTCTTTCCGTTCTCTCCATTTGTCATTTTTAACTTTTACCATCCAGGTCAGTCCTTTTTAAAAAAAAATTTTAAAATTTTAAACTTTTAAAAATTTTTATTTTGAAATTTTGGTTTGGTCTGTTTTATTTTTATTTTCTTTTATTTTGTCTTATAATCTAGATAGTTTTTTTCTCAAGTTTTTTTTTTACTTTTTGTATTAGATTTTATTATTGTGCAGTATATTTATAACATTTGTATTTACTTTAGTTATAGGATTGTTTTTTAGATGCTTCTATTTAGTCACTGAAGATGGCCCCTGAGTGGACCGAAACGTTTGGCCAATAAATGTTGAGTCGTATCTCTTGTTTTCATATTCCTATTGAGGATAAGGTTCCCAAAGAACACTTCTATCGTAACTATATATATATATATATATATATATATATATATATATATATATATATATACTGTGTGTGTGTGGTGTGTGTGTGTATGTATTAGAATGCTCGCTACGCTTTGCGCAGCAAAAGCCCCCAAAACACAACCTAGAGTGAGTGGGGAGTAACTGGGAGGGGATAATGTGTTACTAAAACCTTCCCTAATTCTCCCTTAATGTGTATACTAAATTTGATTCAGATTGCATTAGCGGCCCAGTGGTTCCCAACCTTTTTGAAGCGATGGTCCACTAGAGCTGATTTGAATAACTCATGGCTCACCTTCCATGTTGCTAAGCTGGTATCATGTTTATATAAGGTTTAATAAGCAAATTTTTGTTATTAACATTTGTTAACATGATGCTAAAAGACAAGCAAGTGGGCCATGGCCCACCGGTTGGGAACCAGTGCGTGACTAGCCGTTTAGAGAGCCTCCTCCCAGTCCCCCTCAGAAGGGGATGGCTGGGAGGGGCGGGTGTGTTATTAAAAGCTTCAATGGTTCTCCCGCAATGTGTATACTAAATTTGGTGCAGATTACCCTAGCTGTTATGCATGTATAAACGGACAGAGAGAGGCCCCCTTCCAGTCACCGCCCCCCCCCAGTCGGGGAATTGGGAGGGGTGGGTATGTTACTAAATCTTTCCATGTATTATATATATATAGAGAGTATAATAGAACGAAATATTCTAGAATGTGCATTTATTCATTTTAAAAACAATTTCAATAACAGTGCGGGGACGTATAAAATTGACGATATCATGTTAAAATTTCTTTTGCCTCTCATTAACCCTTGTTAAGTATGTGCTAATTGTTTTGTTTCTCCTGTACGTTGTATATATTTATGGGCATCTGCCTTTTAGCTTCATTCCCTGACGAGGTGTAGCTTTGAATACACGAAAGGCCTTGGAATCGTTTTTCTTTTCCTTGTGGGTTTGCAGCATATATATATATATATATATATTATATATATATATATATATATATATATATATATAGGCGGTTCTTGGACTGGTGTATTGGGTAGGCAGAATATTATATAGGATATATATATACAGGGCTATTCAAAATGATTCACCTGATTTCAAATGAGAATATTTTTTAATGTTACAAATACAGTGTGATTTGTGATACATCAACCAAAAGAAAAACTGTCTAAATTTTGTCTCTCACCTCATAAATGCTCTATGTGACTTCCCCTAGTTACACGAGCAACGTCGACACGATAGTCGAATTCCTCCCATACTCGCTCCAGCATGTCCTCAGACACGCGCGTTCGTCCTGTGGACTTGCCTTTACACAAACATCCTGTTTCCTCGAACTGCCGATACCACCGACGGATGCTCTGAGCACCCGGTGGATCTATTCTGTAACGTCGACGAAACTCACGCTGCACTGTGACTACCGATTTACAGCTCGAAAACTGCAACACACAAAACGCCTTCTGCTGTGCGGACGCCATTTTCACACTGACTGTTTGTTGCTAGGCTAGGCCACTGCTTGACTTTGGAGCCCTCTCGCGGTGATCTTGTAAAACTCGGAGATTTCCTCTTTCATGTGGTGTATGCCCAGTTGATGCACGGTTGATAGGTACGGAAGTATTCTCAGTTGAAATCGGATGAATCAATTTAAATAGCCCTGTATATATAATTTTAATAAAGGTATATAATTATGACTATATATGTATATAAGGGTACTTACCGCAGTTGAGATTCCAATACATTGCAATTTTTCATTACTTATAGTGTAGCTTCATTTGTCTATCTAAGTGATTTGTATATTCGCACAAACACCTCCTCCCACCCCCTTGTGACGTCATACACCATTCGCCTATCAATCTTCTTCCTTTAACCCCACCCCCAAATCGTAGTTTCTCATATTTCTTCATAAGAGATGGCTTGATAATGAGCGTAAGCGTGCAAAATGTATCGTTTAGTAGGAAAGTCCGCGCGCTGACTATATGTACATTTACTCTGTATTAAAAATGGCATATATCAAATCCGCCACACTAGTTTAATTTATATTATACATTCAAGGTAGGCAGGGCGTTTTAGGTTATAATAGCTAATATGAAAAAAGAAATCATATGATATTAGATTAAGAGGGCGCGATCGACAGATTTGTCTAATTGCGTAATTTATATTGATATATTTATGCTTCTAAAGTTTGACAAAATTAATGGTCAGGCAAAGCCTACCCTGCCTACCCTATTTATTTTAATTTATTATATATATATATACTCACCAACTGAAATATATGGGAATAACAGGAAAAGTAGGGAAATGAATATATAATTTCCTTAGTGAGCGGCGGCAAGTCGTTATAATACAAGGAGTATCTTCATCAGAATCAGAGGTCCTCAGCTTAGTACCACAAGGAACAGTATTAGCTCCACTACTCTTCATAATCATGCTAACTGACATAGGTGAGGACGTTACCAGAGACAGCACAGTAACATCCTTTACAGATGACACAACGATCAGTAGAAAAATAAGAAACCCAGACGATATAGGATCTCTACAAACAGACATGAACAGAATCTACAAGTGGACGGAAAGCAACAATATGAAGTTTAACACTGAGAAATTTCAACTGTTACGGTACGGAAAAAGAGACGACCTAAAATCCATGGAATATTATACCCCAAATGGACAGGAAATTCAGAGAAATTCTAGAGCAAAAGATTTAGGGGTTGTAATGACTGATAATGCGAAATTTGAAACATAAAATAAGATAGCAGTAAACAGAGCAAAGAGAATAACTGGGCGGATACTGAGAACCTTTGAACGAAGGGATAGGAATATAATGATTCCTCTACTGAAAACACTGATCATACCCAAATTGGAATACTGCTCGGTCCTAACATCCCCATATAAAAAAGAAGACATTAGACAGCTAGAAGGGATTCAGAGAAGCTTCATGGCCAAGATCAAGGGGTGCAAAGAACTAAATTACTGGGAAAGGTTACGCGAACTAAACCTATATTCACTGGAAAGGAGAAGAGAGAGATACACTATTATCTACACTTGGAAAATAATGGAGAAACTAGTCCCTAATCTTACTCTGAACCCTGTAACTCCACAAACAACAGTGGAAAGTAGAAAAGGAAGACTGTGTCGTGTTCCCAAATTAAAGGCTAGACAAGGAACATCCTTAACCTTGAAAGAAAATAGTTTTGTTGTGAGAGGACCAAAACTGTTTAATCAGCTGCCCAAAGACCTAAAGAACACGAATGGTGTTGCAGTGGACATCTTCAAAAGAAGATTAGACGCCTGGCTCAGAACAATCTCCAATGAGCTGGGCGTACCTGACCATGTGAAGTGGAGAGTACAAGAAACTAACTCACTACTTCACCAGGACAACTCGAGAGGAGGGGCGACAAACTTGACCTTCGTGAAATGAGGAATCATCGTACAGAACCTTTGGAGAGTTGAAAGGAAAGTGTGTGTATATATATATATATATATATATATATATATATATATATAATATATAATATATCACAAAAGTATTTATAATAAACAGTAAACCAGTCCAGTTAAGTTATGAAGATTTTAACTTAAACATAAACACCGATAATGTCTGTTAACTTCATTATCTTCACAGCAAGATAACAACTGTGTTAATTCAACATTAAAGTCAACTTCAGAACAAAGTATTAACCTATTTTATTTTTATTTTTAGGGTGCAGAACATAAATTGGAGGAGCTACATTTTATAGAACTAGATTACTTTTCCGCCTGAGAATATTTAAGTTATGCAGACCAGCAAAATAGTTCAACTTTCTTTGAAGGTAAAATATGAGAAAACTTCCCAAAGCGAAGTAAAGAGGTCGCTGTTTTCCGCTTTACAGAAAATTTTTGTTTTGTTTTTTACTTCCTTACCTAGGAGAAAGAGTGTGTGTATGTGTGTGTGTGTGTGTGTGTGTGTGTGTGTGTGTGTAGCATTTTGAATAATAATAATTAGTATTTACCCACAGTATTTGCCCACTAACCATTTTAAAAAACTCGATTGAAAACTTTTTAGAATTAATATTTTGCATAAGTAAGAATGGGTCAGTGATGTAATACTCAAGACTGGTCTCGAGACCTTTTTCTTATAGTCTCGGTCTCGGTCTCGGTCATAGTAGTCTCGACTACATCACTGGAATGGGTATTAAAAATGAAGTACGGCTTCAAAGTTCATCAAATTTTAGAAATAGTAAATGAGACTTTGAAAAGACACTTTTTTAATATTCATATAGAATTACTATACTTTTTTAATATTCATATAGAATTGCTATACTTTTTTAATATTCATATAGAATTGTTATACTTTTTTAATATTCATATAGAATTGCTATACTTTTTTAATATTCATATAGAATTGTTATACTTTTTTAATATTCATATAGAATTGCTATACTTTTTTAATATTCATATAGAATTGCTATACTTTTTTAATATTCATATAGAATTGCTATACTTTTTAATATTCATATAGAATTGCTATATTTTTTTAATATTCATATAGAATTGCTATACTTTTTTAATATTCATATAAAATTGTTGTACTTTTTTAATATTCATATGGAATTGCTATACCTTTTTAATATTCATATGAATTGTTATACTTTTTTTAATATTCATATAGAATTGTTCTATTTTTTAATACTAGAAAATTGTTATACTTTTTAATATTCATATAGAATTGCTATACTTTTTAAATATTCATATAGAAGTTATACTTTTTAAATATTCATATAGAATTGTTATACTTTTTTAATATTCATATAGACTTGCTACTCTTTTAATATTCATATAGAATTGTTATACTTTTTTAATATTCATATAGACTTGCTACTCTTTTAATATTCATATAGAATTGTTATACTTTTTTAATATTCATATAGAATTATACTTTTAATATTCATATAAAATTGTTTATACTTTTTTAATATTCATATAGAATGCTATACTTTTTAATATTCATATAGAATTGTTATACTTTTTAATATTCATATAGAATGTTATACTTTTTTAATAATTCATAGAGAATTGCTATACTTTTAATATTCATATAATTGTATACTTTTTTAATATCATATGGATTTTGCTATACTTTTTTAATATTCATATAGAATTGTTATACTTTTTTAATATTCATATAAAATTGTTATACTTTTTTAATATTCATATAGAATTGTTATACTTTTTAATATTCATATAGAATTGTTATACTTTTTAATATTCATATAGAATTGTTATACTTTTTAATATTCATATAGAATTGTTATACTTTTTTAATATTCATATAGAATTGTTATACTTTTTAATATTCATATAGAATTGTTATACTTTTTAATATTCATATAGAATTGCTATATTTTTTTTTCATTTAGATGACTGCAAAGTGATATTCATCTTTGTTAAAGGGAAAAATATAGAAAGTCTCCACTGAAATTTACTTAGAAACTACCTAATTTCATTAACAAAACACTGACGTCACGAGGAAGTGACTTCACTATGCTCATTTCATTAAACACTTTTAATTTCATAATTTATCCTATTTTTTTCATTAAGCATCATTTATTTCCTGTTAAAATATGTACATTTGATCGTTTTATTTAGAATTATGCAAAATAATAAAAAACTACTTTTTAAAATTTTTACCGTTTGTTTGCTATTACATGTATGATTATTATTATTATTATTATTATTATTATTATCATTATTATTATAAATATTAGGTACACTTATTATTATTATTATTATTATTATTATTATTATCATTATTATTATAAATATTAGATACACTTATTATTATTATTATTATTATCATTATTATTATTACTTTATTACTATTACGTGATGACGTCATCAAATCAATTCAATAGTGGCTTGAAACGTATTCTCAAAGATCATAAGGACTTGTTGGTTTACGTCGTCGTCGTCGGCCTAGGCAAGCTACGGCTTGGGACCGTAGCGCATCTATCCGGTATAGGTTAACCTGGATGATGTAGCCATAAGCACTGCCGCTAGTTAAGTGCCAACCAGTGATTATCTCACTAGCCGTATTGAGTCCGTTAGGCGAAACTGCGACAGTACCAAAGGTGGAAAATATAACCTTTGGTTTTCTATTATTTATTTGTAAAATGGACATGGTATTAGATTAAAATAAATATTTGAATATAAATAATTAACTGACAATTGTGATATATAATTAATTATGTTTACATACAATAAAATAATATAGTATACATAAAATTAGTATTAATGTGGTTCACAATTGAATTATAATGGGGTAACTAATTTAAAATGAATTTATACTATTCCGAAATTCAAGACGGTAAAATTAACATTTATCTTTAAACTAAAATAAGAGTATTCACTACACACTCCCCCACCAGAGAGGAAGTTCAAAGAGTTCCGAACGACACAGATTTCCGCTGAACCTTTTGGTAGCTACATGTACCTCACTTAAGGTTGATTCCAAAAACGCAGGCTTAAGACGATCGATAGAAACCTTGTCGACCTTGGAACCGCGCTGGATGAGGAATGATTTGCGCGTACGTCGGAGAACTTCATAGGGTCCGTCATATGGACATTGGAGAGGCCGTTTTGGGAGAGGTACACGAACGAAAACGTGGGTGCAAGATTGGAGGGCTGGGGAAACAAAGATGTTCTGTTGGCTAGTCAATCGAGGGGGAACAGGCTGAAGGGACTGCATGTGAGAGGAAAGTGTTTGAGCGAATTCCGTAGGATCACATGACTTATCCCCTGCAGTGAAGTAGCCACCTGGTAGCCGCAGTGTTGTTCCATAGACTAGTTCAGCCGCTGTAGTCTTCAGATCACTCTTAAATGCAGAGCGAATACCAAGCAAAACGAGTGGAAGCTTATCCATCCAATGGAGTCTTCGTGACACATGAGGATGACTTCAGCTGGCGATGGAAGCGTTCGACGAGGCCGTTAGCTTGCGGATGATACGCACAGGTATGCGCATGTACTGTACCCAACAAGCTGGTAAACTTCTTCCAAAGCGAAGACTCAAATTGGCGACCTTGGTCAGTGATGACTTTTGTCGGCAATCCAAATCTTGATACCCATCCTGAAGAAAGGCTCTTGCAACAGTGTCCGCTTGGATATCAGGAAGTGGGATGGCTTAGGCCATCTGGAAAAGCGGTCGAGACAGGTGAGCAGATAACGTTGGCCTTGAATCACTGGAAGAGGGCCAACAATGTCTACATGAATTATTTCAAATCGCTGGGATGGGGCGGAAATGCGTCAAAGGGGACCTGGTGTGCCTTTGGACTTTGGCACGCTGGCAGGCAAGGCACGTTTTGGTCCAATGTTTGACATCCTTCCGCATCGAGGGCCAAACAAAGCGAGAGGTAACCAGGTGTTGCGAAGCACGGATACCAGGATGGGAGAGCTTATGAAGATCCGTGAAGACTGCTTGTCTGTGACATGGAGGGACATAAGGGCGAATAGCAGCTGTTGATACGTCGCAATAGAGGGGCACAGACAATCCTGGCATACTCATTTTCTTGAGGGAAAGTGAGTGAGTGGAGTCTTCTCTGAGCAGTTCTTGTAGTTCCGTACCTTATCTTGATCCTGTGCAATAGCATTCCACAGTGTAGAGCTGAGGGTAACAGAAGTAATCTCTATTCTTGAGAGTGCATCCGCTGGAGTGTTCAAGACACCTTTGATGTGGCGGATATCTGTGGTAAATTGCGAGATATAATCGAGTTGCCTGATGACTCTGGGAGAGTGGTTACAGCTGTTTTTATTGAAGACAGTGACCAAAGGTTTGTGGTCGGTAAAAACAAAAAACTCTCGCCTTCAAGGAAATGTTGAAAATGCTTCACGTTTAAGTAAATAGCAGAAGTTCACGTCCGAAAGCACTATAACGCGTTTGGCTGGCTGCAGCTTTTTCGAGTAAAACGCGATGGGTGCTTGTTGACCGTTAATGGTTTGTTCCAACACTCCACCGATCGCAACATCTGATGCATCGACCGTCAGAGTTAGGGGGGCATCACTGATAGGAAATGACAGAGACAATGCACTATTGATAGCATTTTTGGCATTGTCGAACGCCTGTAAACTATCGCTACACATACCAATTTCGTTACCTTGCGTTTGTGTTGTGATCATAGCGTGTAGAGGAGCAAGAACACTGGCACAGTTTTTAATGAACTTGTGGTAATAATTTACCAAACCTAGAAACCGCCGTAACTCACGCTGATTACTTGGCATAGGGTAATTTTTTATCACTTCACACTTGTCCTGAAGGGGGGTAATTCCGTGCTGCGAATCGTGTGACCAAGAAATTCCAAGGTTGGCTGTGCAAACACACACTTAGATGCATTAATATAACACCGTATTGTTCTAAGCGTTGAAAAAGGAGTGAAAGATGTTCCTTATGTCCTCTTCCGTTGAGCTGGCCACAAGCAAATCATCGATGTAGGCATAAACAAAGTCTAAGCCTCTGGTGACCTCATCTATAAACCTCTGAAAGGTTTGCGCAGCATTCCGTAGCCCGAACGGCATCTTCACAAATTCGAATAACCCAAATGGTGTACAACTGCAGTCTTGGGAATATCCGAAGGCTCTACGGGAATGTGGTGGAAAGCCTTAACGAGATCTATTTTACTGAAGATAGATTTGCCGTGGAGAAGAGAAGTAAAGTCTTGGACATTTGGTACCGGATATCGGTCCGGGATGGTTGTCGAATTCAAAAACCGGTAATCCCCACATGGTCTCCAGTCTCCTGACTTCTTCTGGACCAGTGTAGGGAGAGGACCAACTGCTTTTGGAAGGTCTTATTATCCCAAGATCCAGCATAAGCTGGAATTCCGATTTGGCAGCTTTCAGTTTGTCCGGGGCAAGACTCTGGGTTTTGCAAACACAGGGGACCTTTTGTTGTAATGTGATGGGTAATGGTGTGCTTAATGGTATCACCCATCTGCATTGGTTGAAGAATTCCTGGATATCGCTGGAAAAGGCACTGGTACATGGAATTAGGGGGAACGAGGGAAAGTGCAGAGTTCGAGGCGTCCGGAAGGGCAACCTGTTTGGCAAGAACAGAAAGCAGTGTGGCCTGGTCGCATAAGCGTCGCTTGTCAAGATCCACCAGGAGTTTGAAATGCTGGAGGAAGTCAGCGCCGATTATGGGATGCTGCACTTGAGCACAGATGAAAATCCACTTGAAGGATCGGTGAAGGCCCAAGTTTAGTTCACGCGACTGAGTACCGTACGTGGGTATGCGTGAACCGTTAGCAGCGTATAGAGGCGGAGATTCCGAGTGCTTATGACCAGATTTTTGAGGGAATACACTGACTGACGCTCCGGTATCGACCAAGAAATTGACACCAGAGTTCCTGTCCTTTATGAATAACAGTTGGCAGTGCGAGTACTAGACGCCATTAGGACTCGCTGCTGGGGTTTTCCGACGAAAAATTGCAAGGGGAGATGCACTTCCTAGCCTTCTTTCCAAATTTCGAGTGGTAGAAGCAGATCTTCCCGAACTCGAACGATGCCTCTTCGTAAATCTTGACCGAGAATGGCTTCTTTGCCGTTGATTTTGTAGCAGAGAACAAACGTGGTTGAGTCGTTGACTTAACTCTTTCACTTTCAACTCCAGTTCCGATTGTGTGTTCACGTTGTTGACCGGAGCTGTGTCAATCTCCACTACTTTGTCGGCAGTTTCTGCTAGTTTATCAACTGGAGTAGCAGGATCCATAGTGGCCAAGACACGCTGAGCTGATGGAGGAAGTTTCTGCAAGAACAACTGTCTAAAGATGTCCTTATCGAAGGTTTGTGCGCGTTCGCCTAGAGCGCACTGCATAGCCCTTAGCATTTGAGTGGGCTTACGGTCTCCAAGTTCTTCTTTTGAGATTAACTGATGTAGTTTCTCACGCTCGGAGACAGTGGTGCGGCACAGATGGCAGACTTCAGATCGTTGTACGGGTCCTCACTCGTGGAAGTAGATACGATGACGTCACGGACTTCAGAGATGATGCTCGCTGGTAGAGAGGACAAACATGATCGTATTTCGTCCTGCTAGCGGTGATCCTTCCCAAGTTGAATTGTGATTCCACTTGGTGGAACCAAATAAATGGATCACCCGGCCAGAAGACGGGGAGCTTTACGCTCAAGTGGGAGATGGCACCAGCGTCGTCAGGCATCTTCTCCTATGCTTGCTAACGTACAAGCAAGACGACAAGTTCCCAACGAAGGAGTGGAGGTTGAGACGAGCGCAGGCACAGAGCGCACGGGCAGGGGTGAGGGGCAGAGGGCACGAGCGACATTACAGTCTGGTCCTAGTCGCTCGGTGAAGGGGTGGTGGGCACGAACGACGTTTCAGTCTGTCCTAGTCGCTCGGGTGAAGGGGGTGGTGGGCACGAACGACGTTACAGTCTAGTCCTAGTCGTTCGGGTAGAAGGGGTAATCCAGCTCCGGGGTCACCAATTGTTGGTTTACGTCGTCGTCGTCGGCCTAGGCAAGCTACGGCTTGGGACCGTAGCGCATCTATCCGGTATAGGTTAACCTGATGATGTACCATAAGCACTGCCGCTAGTTAAGTGCCAACCAGTGATTATCTCACTAGCCGTATTGAGTCCGTTAGGCGAAACTGCGACAGTACCAAAGGTGGAAAATATAACCTTTGGTTTTCTATTATTTATTTGTAAAATGGACATGGTATTAGATTAAAATAAAATTTGAATATAAATAATTAACTGACAATTGTGATATATAATTATTATGTTTACATACAATAAAATAATATAGTATACATAAAATTAGTATTAATGTGGTTCACAATTGAATTATAATGGGGTAACTAATTTAAAATGAATTTATACTATTCCGAAATTCAAGACGGTAAAATTAACATTTATCTTTAAACTAAAATAAGAGTATTCACTACAGACTTAATTCCGCTTTTCATGTCCACTTCACCTTCTCTTCCCTACCTTTACGGTCTTATTAAAATCCACAAACCTGGCAACCCTATGCGCCCTATTATTAGCTCGGTGGACTCTATTACCTATAAACTCTCCAAATGGCTTGTCAAAGTCTTGTCCCCCATTCTCGGAACTATCTCTGATTCACATGTAAAAAATTCCATGGATCTCACTGAAAAATTGAATAATGTACGCATTGAAACCAACGATAGATTGATCAGTTTTGATGTTTGTTCATTGTTTACAAAAGTGCCGATTGACGATGTGCTTCACTTTCTCTCCCGAGAATTACATAAGTACGACCTGCCACTAACTGCACACATCGTTTTGGAACTTATTAAGCTTTGCATCAAAGACTGTAAATTCACTTTCAATAGCGAGTATTATCAACAGGTTTTTGGGATGGCCATGGGCAACCCGTTGTCGCCCCTCCTCTCCAATATTTATATGGAGTTTTTCGAAATTACTTACATTCCGAGAATCCTTGGGGTTGGCATCCCATGGTTGCGGTACGTCGACGATATTTTGTGTATCTGGCCCATGAACCGTGACTTGGATGACTTCCTCCTTCGGTTAAATGATCAAGTCCCCTCCATTAAGTTTACTTTACAAGTGGAACAAGACAACTCAATCCCGTTTTTGGATGTGCGTGTACATAGGGAAAGCCCAGGTTTTAAGTTTAGTATCTATCGGAAAAAAATAAACAATTTGTCCTACATACACTTTTACTCTGGACAACATGACACCCCCATTAAGAAGGCCATATTTTCTTCAATGTTTCTCCGCGCCCTTAGGATCGCCAGTCCGGAATACATCGATGCCGAATTGGACAAAATCAACGATATTGGAAGTGATCTGTGCTACCCACCTGCGTTTATGGAATCTTGTCTTAACAAGGCAAAACGAACCTTCTATCGTGTGAATAATAACATTCGCACTTTGTCAAAGAATATTTTAGTACTTCTATTTTTCCCAGGCTTTTTAGGCATTGCTAATGCACTTAAACTTTTGGATATTAATGTAGTTTCATATAACAATATTGTGAAAAATATCATAGTAAAAAATAGCCCTACCAATAATTCAGGCATTATCTATAAAATTGGTTGTAAACAATGTGATTCCTCTTACATTGGTCAGACGGGAAAGGATTTGCACACGCGTGTAAAACAGCATCAATATTCCGTTAGAACGGGACAGTCGTCCAGTGCCCTTTTTGTCCACTTGTCAGAGATATCCCATTGTATTGATTGGAATAATGCTTCAGTTTTGTTTCACTCTAGCAACATTGTTAATAGAAATATTCTTGAGTCTGCTATTATCCAACTTACAAATAACTTAACATGAGCAAAGGTCTTTTTCAACTCGATCCCGTTGATTTGAACTCGTTCAGAACGGATTTAGACAAGAAGGGTAGAGTGTTAAAACTTTGGTAGTGTTTCCTTATAAATTTGTATGCTTCTCTTACAATTTTTATTTTTCAATTTAGTTTTATATATATTTTTTTTTATTTTTTGTGACCTATATATCATTGAGGCCTTATCTATAAAATTGGTTGTAAACAATCCATTTGATCTTGTGTTGAATTCGTTCAGAAAGGATTTAGAAAAGAAGGGCAGAGTGCTAAAACGTGAGTAGTTTTCCCTTATAAATATGTATGCTCCTCTTACAATTTTTATTTTTCAATTTATTTATATATAATATATATATATATATATATATACATATATATATATATATTTTTATATATATTTTTTGTGACCTATATATCATTCAGGCATTAACTATAAAATTTGATCTTGTGTTGAATTCAGGCAAGTGCTAAAATTGGTCGTTTTCCTTACAAATTTGTATGCTCCTCCCACAATTTTTTATTTCTATATTATTATATATATATATAATATATATATTGTTTTGTAGCCTGTATATAGTCTTGAACTCTTTATTTACTTCAGTGTTCCTGAGGATGTCATTAGACAAAAGCGCTTGAGCACCATTCTGTGTTTCCTTTCCTTCGTGGTTTTATTCATCATATATATATATATATATATATATATATATTATATTATTATTATTATTATTGTCATCTTTATGGATGGTAATAGTCAGGAATTGGAGATCAGTTTTAATGAGATCAAAGGTGACTTAAAGGTAGTATTGACTCTCGGATGAGCGCAATATGAATATGAGTTCAGAAGATCGATATTTCGATGGAGTTATGATCTTTCCGTGTGTACACCTATTATTTGAAGAACACACACACACACACACACACACACACACACACACACACACCACATATATATATATATATATATATATATATATATATATATATATATATATATATATATATATACACAACTGTTCTCGAAACGGATCTCAAAAAGGGACCTTTCGTTTACTGAAAGAAATCGCATAGTTATGTATAACGATTCTCATATATATATATTAGGAGTGTTTTGACCCCTTCAGTACTGAATGTGTGGGGACTGTAATGTTTCTACCGAAACAATACTATAAATTGTACCAAACTGCAACCTTTCTGCAAATGCTGTACAGTACACGGGTTTACTTAGATTTAAATTAATTGCAGAAAAAAATCCAAAATGATTGTAATTTTTTATGACCAGTAACTAAAATGTTTGGATTTAAATAACAATAAAGCTTATGTACACACACCAGAGCTGGGCACTTCCGCAAACACTTCCGCAAACCCCGCAAATTCCGCAATTGCGGAAGTATGTTTTTTCGTTTCCGGATTTGCGTTTGCGGCAAAGTCATCGCAAATTAGTGAATTTGCGTTGCGGAACTAAGACCGCAAACGCAAATCTTTCAGCAAATTTCCCACGTGGCCACTGGCCAAGCCCGCCTGGGTTCATGTTTTCCTCAAGTACAACACGGCCATCCCCAGCTCTGCGGCCGT
This sequence comes from Bathynomus jamesi, assembly GCA_023014485.1. Lineage (NCBI taxonomy): Eukaryota > Metazoa > Arthropoda > Malacostraca > Isopoda > Cirolanidae > Bathynomus > Bathynomus jamesi. The sequence goes on from JAJOZX010000609.1 coordinate 867,200, forward strand.
GGAGAGACTGTTCTCCCATGGGTCAGATATAATGAAGCCCAAAAGGGCCAGCCTGACCTCTGACAACTTCCAACGTCTCGTGTTCATGAGGGGAACATGGACTTATTAAAACTGGATTTGGCTCAGTTACTGGAGGAGGACGACTGAACTTGTTGACAAAGCCAGAGGCGAACACTTGTAGAGGCTAGAGGGGTTGAGTTGTACAGTGAGTTCAAGTTGTGTACAGTCACAGTGTTACTTAATTTAACTTGTGTAATGTAATGTGTGTACAGTTACTACAGTTTACAGTACAGTCTTCTCTAACGTGTCTAAGTCTCAAAATTTATGAAATTCAAATGATTAAATTTATTATTTAATTTATTTACTATTTACTTGCAGGAGGTGTTTTTGTTCAATATAATATATCAATATATGTAGTATTTTTATTTCTTCTACTATAGTGATTTATTGTAAAAATTATTAGCCTTGTTTTTAATAAAAACAAGGCTAAACATTAAACATTAAAAAGATATAAAAACTTTTATACCTCTTTAATGTTTTGGATACTTTTTATAGTTAAATTGCGATTGCGGAATTTGCGGTTTGCGGAAGTTTTGCGGAAGTGCCCAGCACTGTAAAAATTGGAAATATGGTTTGCGTTTGCGGATTTGCGTTTGCGGCACCAAAAATGGCAAGCAGTTTGCGGATTTGCGGTTGCGGAAGGTAAGGTTTGAGTTTGCGGATTTGCGATTGCGGAAGTGATTTTGAGTTTGCGGTGCCCAGCTCTGACACACACACACATACACACACTATATATATATATATATCTACGGTATATATATATATATATATATATATATACGTTGTACACGTGAAAATATGGCCACCAAAATTTTATTGTTGATAAAATTATTCTCTTTCTTATATGTTTTGGTTCTCTCACGAACAACTTTTTCTCAAACCCGTTTCTGTGTCTCTTTTGTGTTCCTTTTCCCTGTGAAAGGAATCATATTTGGGATCTTTTAATATATCAAAGTCACGTCACAGGATTAAGAGAAGGAACGGCTCTGATATTGGATTCATTCAACTCTTATTAGGGGTAAATTATTTTTTACTTGTATATATAATATTATATTATAATATATATGTTAACCCCTCCGTCTATGGCCCTGAGTCGGTTCGGATTCGCTGGGGGGTTCTGGTTAGGAGGCTGCAACGGATGTTTCTTCTTTATACTTTTCTATAATTCTTTTCTCTCGCTTTATGGGGTCGACACTCTGTTAATTCTTTTCTTTCAATAATTCTCTGATCCTTTCTCTTATACTAAAATTATCGACTTTTCTTTTATAACTTGTCGACTTGACTGAGTTCCTGAAGAGAGCACGCTCGAAGGAAAAAGATAAAACTTCTTTTACTGTGGTTTACTTCTTAAAAAATTACAAGTATTGCTCTGAATTTACAAGGGTAGAGGTTCGACCTCTTTCGACCATGGCTCAGGCCGGAATCTAAAAATATATTAAGGAGCAAGGGGCCTCTGCCCCTCCTAATGAGGTGCTAATATGAAGTCTAATGGAGAAGTGCCTTAAATGAAGTGGCAAATGAAGTGGTGTATTTTTACAAATATACGTATATATAACTTAAATGTTTTGGGAGAACAGTTGAAGGTTAAATTTCCCCCCTTTTTAAACACATGATCAGATGTTTTTTTGAAAGATTGCAACTAAAAACAATAAAAAAAATATAAATAAAACTAATCGTATATTTTGCCGAGTTTAGATTTTTGACGGCGATATCATTTCGTAATAGTGCACATGAGTACAAATTGAGTACACGACTGAGTACGTATTAATTTTGGTTCATTACAATTACGATTACAATTACCAATTAATTCACATTCACTTGTTGTTTAATTACACTTCCATTTTAAAGTACATTCTTACATGATAAATTAAATCATTACATTCAATTACAGCTTCATTGAAGTACATTACATTATATTAAATCAAGTATTACGTTAATTACAATTAAACAGTTACTATAACTTTTCGTTTTTACAGTGTTTCATATTAATAGACAATTAAGATGTTAGAAATATAATACAAAGTACATGGGCACATAACACACATAATATAACATAACGCTGATAATGTTTAAATTCGAATCAGAGGGAAGGAGACTTTTTAACTTTGAGCGTTCGAATTCTGCTGTGATGAGCGGAATTTCGATCACTTAACCTCAGCATTTTTGAGTTCATCTCGGGAGGTCAATATAATTAAAAATAAAAATGAAAAAAATAATACGAGAACGTATTTTTGCGTTTTCGAACGAAGGCATGAAGTTTCGCGTTGACACGAGTAAAAATGAATATTTAATAAAATTTAAGATATATGATGAAGGGAAAATGTGACGTCATAGCTATTAAATTTTTACGTAAAGTACAAATCATTATTAGGAAGATTTACAAGAACAAATTAGAGACAGAGTGGGAAACGTAAAGAGAATAAAGTTATTTTATGACGTCATAGTGCATAAGTCATTATTACAAATCGAAATTCTATCCAAAACTCGCTTATGTGATTTTTGGTTTCTTATGTAAAAATGGACAATGAATTCATATAATGATGGTGTAGGAATTGTTCATTGTTTACTTTTTACATATATATATATATATATATATATATATAATGCAAACCCACAAGGAAAAACGTGTTTAATTGTGAAATTCACTCACACACACACACACACACACACACACACACACCACACACTCCAATATTAAATTCATTCAACTCTTATTGAGGGAGAAATTGTCTTTGACTTCTCAGGAATTTCCTTCTCAAATATTTGGAAAAGTTTTTATACAATTTATTTATGTAGAAAAGATCAGCATTGCAATTATATATATACTGTATAGTATATATATATATATATATATATATATATATATATATATATATATATATATGTATATATATATATATATATATGTATATATATGTGTGTGTGTGTGTGTGTGTGTTACACACAGACCGTTCATGGAACAAGGAACTCTTCTGGGATATAAATCCATATTCACTACAGTTCGAATAAGTAGTGATAAATGGCAAATACTGAAGTTTTTCTGTTAAATGATGTAAACCTAACGTGTGTGTGTGTGTGTATATATATATATATATATATTAGTGATGTAGGTCACATCCGCATCCGCATCCGCATCCGCGGAACATCCGCACATTTTCTCGCATCCGCATCCGCATCCGCATCCACACTTTGGACTGCGGATGTCGTGCGGATGTGGACCGTTGAGATAAAACGTCATTAATAAGCGGAAATTATCAAATTCTACTATAATATAGAACTAGTTCATTGTGCGCAAAAGTGATGCAAGCGACAAGACGAGAGGCTGTTCTTGTTATGAAGTTACTCTCTTGCAACCTACTTAGATCCACGTTACAAAGCTAAGTTTATTTTCACCTAGTACATTAGAACGAGTTAAATCATCACTTGGCAAAGCAGTTGAAGAGCTTCAATCTCTTGAATCTGTCGCTTCGCCCCCACCAAAAGAAAAAAGTTTCAGTGACAGAACCAACACCTTCAACGAGCAAATCTATCACAGAATCTCTCTCTCAGTTTCTTGAGTCAAGCAGCGATGACGAGACCTACGCGATGTCAAAAGATGTAGTAAAAATGATCGAGAGCTATCACCAAGAAAAACGCCTGGCTGCATGTGACAATCCTATTAGTTGGTGGAAAAATACGCAGAATATCTATCCATACTTGAGTAAACTTGCAAGGAAATTTAGCCTGTCTCCAACAAACGTACCAAGCGAGAGATTATTTAGCAGTGCTGGATTAATATATGATGAAAAGAGAAACAGACTGGCAGCAGAAAAGGCAGAAAAATTAATGTTCCTTAAGCATAACCTTCCTATAATTAAGTTTGAATATTAAACGATGAACATCTTAGTTTACTTTATTTTAATTACTCATTTATAAATATGCCTAATAAAACTTTAAACTTAATATAAATAGTTATCAAGCTAATTAAAGATCTCTTTCTATAAGGGTGGAGGTTGGGGAAAGAGGTCGGTGGGGGTGCATTTGAGTTGGGTTCACGTCCCGCATCCTGGTAACACAATTATGGTTTCTAATTGTGGCTGAAACTCGACAAAATATAACGAATTTATTTGCAGACGAATTCACTAATTGATTTCTATATTAGTTAGATGCTTGATATTATTTTATATGTTCAGAGAAAAGTACAGCAATTATTGTACAATTAATCAATTATACTACATTATAGCTACAGCTCTCTCTATATAATAACTTATTATATACGTTAAACACAACAAATCTCGAATATATCCTAAAAAATAACGAAAATGTAGACATCCGCATCCGCATCCGCGGATGTCGAAATACAAACATCCGCATTCACATCCGCATCCGCGGATGTGAAAAAAATGACATCCGCTACATCACTAATATATATATATGACTATGAGGCGTCGTGAGTCTGAGGGGCGAACTCGCCAAACATTTGAAAAGCATAAACATTAATTAGTAATAATTGGGTTTTGTTTTTAACATTTATTATTGTTAGCAAACACAATAAAAATAATTGAATATTACCAATTATTAATTTTGTATTTCTTTTTAAAAATATTATATTTCTAGCCGAACTTATTTCCGAAATTATGTACTAACATTATTTCTAGAGCAGCAATTTTACACTGTCAATAAAAATCATTGTATGACCACCATAAAATGTCTTAAAAAACGTAACTGTAATATTTTTGTTAAAAAAAAGTAACGTAATATTTTTTTAGTAAAAATGTAAGAGTAATATTTTTTAATAAAAACGTAACGTAATATTTTTTTTAATAAAAACGTAACTAATATTTTTTTAATAAAAACGTAACGTAATTTTTTTTTAATATAAACGTAACTAATATTTTTTTAATAAAAACGTAACGTAATATTTTTGTATAAAAACGTAACTAATATTTTTTAAAAAACGTAACAGTAATATTTTTTTAATAAAAACAGTAACGTATTTTTTTTTATAAAAACGTAACTGTAATATTTTTTAATAAAAGCGTAACAGTAATACGTTTTTAATAAAAACAAAATATATTTTTTATGAAATATAAGCATAATTTTAATATTCACCCACTTCTTTCTAAATGCTATCCTATTATCTCTTATCGTTTTACATCTGAATACGAAAATATCTGACAATTAGCAGTTGATAAGAAGCCCTAAGTCATCTCCACTGATGAAGTTTACTTCACTGTATTTCTTGCTTAACTGGTCATACTATTTTGTTAATTTCTTGCAATTTGTAACTATATTCACTGAAGAGGAGTTGTAGTAAACACGAGAGAGAGAAAGAGAGAGAGAGAGAGAGAGATTTTAACGCCAAAGTTCCGAGGGGAGGGGGTTGTTTTTTTACCATTTTAATATTAAATTTTTTCAGTTTACCGCAATTCCTGGATATTAAACATTTCAGAATGCAATTTAAAGTTAAGATTAACCTAATGATTCCCAATTAACAGAAAATATAATGCGTTAAGAATATTAACAAAAATTAACAGAATTATGCCAATTCACTGTTGATTATTTATTATAATTTTCAAATTTATTACAAATTCTAAATTTTGTAATTTATAATTTGTTGCAAATGGAAATTGTAAATGAAAAATACAATTTCTTGTTCGTAATCACGAAAAATATTTCTCAGTGTTTCATTTTACCCAAATTTATCTTTAATAATTTGCAGCTCTAATTAGTTATAAAGATGTTAATAATGGCAATGTTTGGGGTTATTTAACGTATTCATATAACTTTTTGGGATTCCATGTCCCATATCTCACATATCCCACCAAGGAAGATACCGAGAAGCACCTTAGTCTCTGAAATGTAAAGTCCGAAGCAAGAATCGAACACATAAGAAGAAAATATATTCTAGGTTATGGGTCATATTCGCGAGCGCCCGTAGGTCATCGCGTAACCATTTTCCTATGAACGAAGCGGAGACACTGAGGTCCGGGGTTCGAATCTTGATATAATTGATATCCTGATATAATATCCTAATAATCTAGGAGTTTGCGCAATAGGCCGCTTTCATCTGGCCTGAGCTCTGTGCCAGTTTGTGCAAGCTGGCCCTCCTCACTGATTTGTTTATTCTGATTCTCGTTTCTTTCATCTTCTAAATACGACCATATAAAAGGTAAAATTTCCTGCCAGTCGTCTTAAATGGGTTAATACCCCGACTTCTTTACCATTAAACAACATTAGATGGCGGGTATTAAGAATGGTAATCAAACTAGTAAATTTAGTTCTTCCCTAATACTCTCCGATAGAGGTTTTGCAACTCATATTTAAGGCCAAAAATTGCTTTTGATTACCGAAAAGTACAGATACGATCACTGAACTGTAACTTCTGTTATAAATTTGGATGAAAAAGAGGTGTTTTTTAATTCCCTCTATATATATATATATATATATGATGAATAAAACCACGAAGGAAAAAAGAAACACAAACGGGTGCTCAAGCGCTTTCGTCTAATGACATCCTCAGGAACACTGGAGTGAAAGGACAGATCAAGGCAATATATAGGTTACAAAAATAAACATACATACATACATATTCATATATATATATACATATACATATATTATATATATATATATATATACATATACATATATATAGTAAGCATAGAAAAAATTGTGGGAGGAGCCAACATTTATAGTTTATAAAACGGGTCACAAAAGAATAAAGAAATAAAAATAAATATAAATATAAATTGAGAAAAAATTAATTACCAAATAGTGCCTTAGTGATATATATGTCACAGCCTAAATAATCATAAAGAAATAAACAGGCAAATAAAAAAACCACAAATATATATACATACATATATATATATATATATATATATATATATATATATATATATATATATATATATATATATATAAAAGACACTTTTAGCACTTTGGCCGACCTTCAATATAAATTCAAATGGCTTGTTTATGGAACAGGTCACAAAAGAATAAAGAAATAAAAATAAATATAAATATTGTAAGTGGAGTCTACAAATTCAAGCTCAAAAGGGAAGTTTTACAATCAATTTAATAGATGATGCCAAATAAATTGATATATATGTCACAAGGAAATAAAGAAATAAACCAAAAAAAAAAAAAATAATAATTATTAAAAAAATAATAAAATATAATAATAATAAATTGAAAGATAAATTTTAAGAGAGGCAACCAATTTATAAGGGAAAAAATTACCACATATGCATATTATAGTCACAAACGAATAAAAAAGTACAAGTAAATATAAATTGGAAAACAAAATGATGCCTAGATGATATATAAAGAACAATAAAATATATATACAACATATAACGGTATATATACGAAATATAAACGCAATATATACAGAATATATATATATATATATGCATAAGGGAAAAAAATTACCAAATTTGTTTTTATAATTATTGTCTGAAAAAAACGGTAGGTCGCAAAAGAATAAAGAAATAAAAATAAATATAAATTGAAAAAATTACAAATAATACACGTACACATGTATACCCGCATAACCAAATATATATACATATACACACATATATACAACACACACACACACACACACATATATATATATATATACATACAAGCTTGACCATCGCGAAATGAGAAATCATCGCGCAGAACCTTTGTGAGGTTGTAAGGTAAGGTAAGGTACATACACATATATATATATATATATATATATACATTTAACTGCATACATACATACATACATACATACATACATATACACACATACATACATACATATACACACATATACATACGAACACATTTAACTGCAATGACCACACACATACTCACACACATACATACATACACATTGTTAAAAAACCTACTGCTTTACAAATTTGTCATAGTCTTGCTCGTTTTGAAAAACAGTGTAACCTTCCTCAGTTTTTGGTTAACATAGTTAAAGGCCTGGTCTATGGTGCTGCGAATATTTCTTACGAAGATAACTTTCCTAAACGTTTCCGCAATAGCCTTTCACAATTAAAAAAAGATAGTGAGCTCCATATTACTAAAGCAGACAAGGCTAACACCTTAGTCATTATGGACAAAGTGGATTACATTGGAAAGATGAATGAGCTGCTTCAGGACCCCGCCACATACGTGAAACTTAGGAAGAACCCACAGGATGATGTCATCAAATCATTCAATAGTGGCTTGAAACGCATTCTCAAAGATCATAAGGATTTAATTCCCCTTTTTTTGTCCACTTCACCTGCTCTGCCTTATCTTTATGGTCTTATTAAAACCCACAAACCGGGTAACCCTATGCGCCCTATTATTAGCTCGGTGGGCTCTATTACCTATAAACTCTCCAAATGGCTTGTTAATGTTTTGTCCCCCATTCTTGGAACTGTCTCTGATTCACACGTAAAAAATTCCATGGATCTCACTGAAAAATTGAATAATGTTCGCATTAATACCAACGATAGATTGATCAGTTTCGACGTTTGTTCATTGTTCACAAAAGTGCCGATTGATGATATGCTTGACTTTCTCGCCAGAGAATTACATAATTATGATTTACCATTACCTGCACACACTGTTTTGGAGCTTATTAAGCTTTGTATCAAGGATTGTAAATTCACTTTCAATGGCGAGCATTATCAACAAGTTTTTGGGATGGCCATGGGCAACCCTTTGTCGCCCCTTCTCTCCAATATTTATATGGAGTTTTTTGAAATTACTTACATTCCGAGAATCCTGGGGGTTGGCATCCCTTGGTTGCGGTACGTCGACGATATTTTGTGTATCTGGCCCATGAATCGTGACCTGGATGACTTCCTCCTTCAGTTAAATGACCAAGTCCCCTCCATTAAATTTACTTTAGAAGTGGAACAAGACAACTCAATCCCGTTTTTGGATGTGCGTGTTCATAGGGATAGCCCGTGTTTTAAGTTTAGTATCTATCGGAAAAAAAAAAAACAATTTGTCCTACGTACACTTTTACTCTGGACATGACACCCCTATTAAAAAGGCCATATTTTCCTCAATGTTTCTCCGCGCTCTTACGATCGCCAGTCCGGAATACATCGATGCCGAATTGGAAAATATCAACGGTATTGGAAGTGAGTTGTGTTACCCATCTGCGTTCATGGAATCTTGTCTTAATAAGGCTAAACGAACCTTCTATCGTGTGAATAATAACACTCGCACCTTGTCAAAGAATATTTTAGTACTTCCATTTTTCCCGGGCTTCTTAGGCATTGCTAATGTACTTAAACTTTTGGATATCAGTGTAGTTTTTTCATATAACAATATTGTGAAAAACATCATAGTAAAAAATAGCCCTACCAATAATTTAGGCATTATCTATAAAATTGGGTGTAAGCAATGTGATTCCTTTTACATAGGTCAGACGGGAAAGGATTTGCAAACGCGTGTAAAACAGCATCAATATTCCGTTAGAACGGGACAGTTGTCGAGTGCCCTTTTTGTCCATTTGTCAGAGTTATCCCATTGTATTGATTGGAATAATGTTTCAGTTTTGTTTCACTCTAGCAACATTGTTAATAGAAATATTCTTGAGTCGGCTATAATTCAACTTACAATAACCTTAACATGAGTAAAGGTCTGTTTCAACTCGATCCCGTTGCTCTGAATTCCTTCAGAATGGATTTAAACAAAAAAGGCAGGTTGTTAAATCTTTGGTAAAAAATTTGTTTTTGTCTTTTGTTTCCCTTACAATTTTATTTTTCAATTTTTTGCTGTATGCGTGTATGTGTATGTATGTATGTGTATGTGAGTATGTGTGTGGTCATTGCAGTTAAATGTGTTCGTATGTATATGTGTGTATATGTATGTATGTATGTGTGTATATGTATGTATGTATGTATGTATGTATGTATGTATGCAGTTAAATGTATATATATATATATATATATGTGTATGTACCTTACCTTACCTTACAACCTCACAAAGGTTCTGCGCGATGATTTCTCATTTCGCGATGGTCAAGCTTGTATGTATATATATATATATATGTGTGTGTGTGTGTGTGTTTGTATATATGTGTGTATATGTATATATATTTGGTTATGCGGGTATACATGTGTACGTGTATTATTTGTAATTTTTTCAATTTATATTTATTTTTATTTCTTTATTCTTTTGCGACCTACCGTTTTTTTCAGACAATAATTATAAAAAACAAATTTGGTAATTTTTTTCCCTTATGCATATATATATATATATATTCTGTATATATTGCGTTTTATTTCGTATATATACCGTATATATGTTGTATATATATTTTATTGTTCTTTATATATCATCTAGGCATCATTTTGTTTTCCAATTTATATTTACTTGTACTTTTTTATTCGTTGTTACTATAATATGCATATGTGGTAATTTTTTCCCTTATAAATTGGTTGCCTCTCTTAAAATTTATCTTTCAATTTATTATTATTATTTTTTATTTTTTTTAATAATTAATTTTTTTTTTTTTTTTTTTTTGGTTTATTTCTTTATTTCTTTGTGACATATATATCAATTTGGCATCATCTATTAAATTGATTGTAAAACTTCCCTTTTGAGCTTGAATTTGTAGACTCCACTTACAATATTTATATTTATTTTTATTTCTTATTCTTTTGTGACCTGTTCCATAAACAAGCCATTTGAATTTATATTGAAGGTCGGCCAAAGTGCTAAAAGTGTCTTTTATATATATATATATATATTATATATATTATGTATGTATGTATATATATTTGTGGTTTTTTTATTTGCCTGTTTATTTCTTTATGATTATTTAGGCTGTGACATATATATCACTAAGGCACTATTTGGTAATTAATTTTTTCTCAATTTATATTTATATTTATTTTTATTTCTTTATTCTTTTGTGACCCGTTTTATAAACTATAAATGTTGGCTCCTCCCACAATTTTTTCTATGCTTACTATATATATGTATATGTATATATAATATATATATATATATGTATATGTATATATATATGAATATGTATGTATGTATGTTTATTTTTGTAACCTATATATTGCCTTGATCTGTCCTTTCACTCCAGTGTTCCTGAGGATGTCATTAGACGAAAGCGCTTGAGCACCGTTTGTGTTTCTTTTTTCCTTCGTGGTTTTATTCATCATAAATACTTTTCACGTGTCACTTTCGTGAAATAATTTTTCATATATATATATATATATATATATATATATATATATATATATATATATATATATATATATATATACACAGGGTGACCTATAAGTTCCAATGGGTTATAATTAAAGTGAAAATCCATCTAGCGTGGAAAAGTATTTTAAAATTTCCTGCACTTGCTTCTAAATTTGATTTCGTATTTCTTTTTCCTTTCATGCACTTAGTTTTGCCTTTATTGTTTCTTCTGTCTGAAATAAACAAAGTCCTACATACGATAAGAGAAGAGGCAACAAACTTGACCTTCGTGAAATGAGGAATCATCGCACGGAACATTTGAAAGGTTGAAAGAAAGGTACCTTTTTATTTATGTTCTAATCCGTATTAATTTTTTTAAAAACAAAATGTATTTTTTACTCTTTTAATAAAACCAACCCTAAGTAAATGCTCTTATTTTCATTTTTAATTTTAAATCCAATTTGCTCTTCGATGTTGTATGTTTTTTATACACCGCGAAGTAATAACAGCGATTTTGTGGAGTGGAATTTTTTTCATTTTTACTCTCTTTACCAAACTAATTGAAGCAGAATTCATTCAAAGGACAGAATTCTGACGTTTAAAGCCGTAACAAAGGTGTAATTTAATACAGTACTTTTAGAAATAAGAATATATATATATATATATATATATATATATATATATATATATATATATATAACTGCAAACACGCAGTATAATTAACGTAAAGAACGACGCTTGTATAGGAGATATTCCGCGCAAGAAGGGTGAGGCCCATGGTGTAGTGGTTATCATATCTGACCGGCAATCGGAAGATCCCGGGTTCGATTCCCGGGTGGTTACCTCATTTTTTCATTTGTTTCGTTCTCTTCTCTCATCTTGCGCGGAATATCTCCTATACAAGCGTCGTTCTTTACGTTAATTATACTGCGTGTTTGCAGTTAAATGTATATAATGTTACGGCATTCGGGAGGTGCCCCCTTGGGGCATTGGTTTCTGCGAGTATGTAGAAGAATTACGACATTTGGAAGGGTGAGGCCCATGGTGTAGTGGTTATCATATCTGACCGGCAATCGGAAGATCCCGGGTTCGATTCCCGGGTGGTTACCTCATTTTTTCATTTGTTTCGTTCTCTCTCTCTCATCTTGCGCGGAATATCTCCTATACAAGCGTCGTTCTTTACGTTAATTATACTGCGTGTTTGCAGTTAAATGTATATAATGTTACGGCATACGGGAGGTGCCCCCTTGGGGCATTGGTTTCTGCGAGTATGTAGAAGAATTACGACATTTGGAAGGGTGAGGCCCATGGTGTAGTGGTTATCATATCTGACCGGCAATCGGAAGATCCCGGGTTCGATTCCCGGGTGGTTACCTCATTTTTTCATTTGTTTCGTTCTCTCTCTCATCTTGCGCGGAATATCTCCTATACAAGCGTCGTTCTTTACGTTAATTATACTGCTGTTTGCAGTTAAATGTATATATGTTACGGCATACGGGAGGTGCCCCTTGGGGCATTGGTTTCTGCGAGTATGTAAAGAATTACGACATTTGGAAGGGTGAGGCCCATGGTGTAGTGGTTATCATATCTGACCGGCAATCGGAAGATCCCGGGTTCGATTCCCGGGTGGTTACCTCATTTTTTCATTTGTTTCGTTCTCTCTCTCTCATCTTGCGCGGAATATCTCCTATACAAGCGTCGTTCTTTACGTTGATATATATATATATATATATATATATATATAAATAAAGGTTCAACACCATTCCCACCCGAGATTAGGTTAGACTGTAGCTCAAAGATGACCATCAGTATGGATGAAGTGCAAAGCGCCTGTAAATCACAACAGATCTCTGAAAAACACCATCAGAGTTATCAGAATAAAAGAGAAAAGAATCATTTGCACGCATCCAATACGTAACAAACGAAAATATATGGTGAAAGTAGATTGAAAGTTAAACCTTTTATGCCTTAAGAGAAGCGTGCAAAAGGAAATGAACAACGATGAGAAGGTAAATTATTTTCTTATGCCCTAGCTTTAAAATCTTGATAATTTAATTTGATTCTTTCTAATTTACGTAATTGTACCACAGTTAAATATTTTGCAGTTATCTTATTCTTTCTGCAAAGCCCACCCAGCTTGCTAATTCTTATTCATTTTTATTTTATATTAATAGGGATATAGAATACGATTCTGTGTTCACTAAGGATTAGAGCTTTTCTGCTAATTTGTGTAATTTTAACTAGAATAACAAGCCTTATTTCAAGAACTGTTTATTTACTTAAAACAAATTGTTTTCAATGTTAATGAAACAAATTGTTTTCAATGTTAATGTTAAAAGTATAAATATGTAAACCATCCTGTTTCTTGTAAATTAGGCGTGATTGACTCTGCCTTTATTTTAGTAACAACTTTTTCAATATCTGGTTTCGATAACTCACTCAACAGTGACGATAACAAACACACCTTCATATACAGTAATCGGTACGGCAGTGGACTGAGGCTATACTCTACATTTTTATCATAGAGATTATATTATTTTATAGTCTGTTTGAATGTTGTGAAGTATTATTTATCGCAGTGGTTCTTAACCCCTGGGTCGCGACCCAAAATTGGGTCGCCAAGCCACTTTGCCTGGGTCATTAAACTGTTATTTATCATTTATTTATGTTATCCCCCACTCATGTTACCATTAATTATTTATTTTATTATCTATTATAAGTGAACTGTTTGAAGACATGGGTCGCCGAGCTAGCCCCGTGACCAGAATTAGGGTCGCGGCCTAAAAAGATAAAGAACCACTGATTTATCGTAATGCCCAGTTTTAGAAATTCAATCTACATGGTGTCCCGTAAGTCTGGACCCATAGGGAAAAATAATAAAATTACAAAATAGTCCCAAAATTTATTACATAATCTGTTCAAAGTGTCCGCCGTTGTGTCGCACACATAGTTGAAGACGCAATCTCCACTCGACAGCACTTTCTGAATCACAGTCGCAGAAATTTCTTGACACGCCTCCACAATGCGTGCTTTAAGGTGGAAAATGTTCTGAAGTTTGACCTCGTACACTTGGCTTTCAAGTGGCCCCACAAATAAAAATCATAATAAAAAATAAAAAAAAATAATAATAAAATAATAATAATAACTAATAATAAAATAAAAAAATATATTATAAATCCCTATGGGTCCAGACTTACGGGACACCCTGTATATGGTATTTACTCTCTTAATCTCTTCGTTGGTGAGGAAAGTTTAGCGTAAAACTTCAAAACTTGCAGGATTTCAAAGTTTCGTTGTAGCCACATCGCATACTACCTTCCATTAGATCAACGAGGTTAAGCGACGTTGGATTTACTCAGTAGTTTGATGGGTGACCGTTCTCTGCGTTCAGATACTGCAGCGACTCGTAGATAGTTCGGACCCCACGTAAAGCTTCAGGATCCCTCCGTCACATGACCTTTGTCGTTACGAAGAAGGTTAAACAACCCCTCAACCATTATTATTATTATTATTATTATTATTATTAATATTATTATTAATAATATTATTATTATTATTATTATTAATATTATTATTAATAATAATATTATTATTATTATTATTAATATTATTATATAGGTTCAAACATTTTTATCGAAATTTTTTATCGGAGAAAAATTTCTCGACGTCTCCATAATTTGTCCCATCGGTCGAAAGGTTTGACTTACAAAAGCCCCCATCGACACCCTTTCCAAGTATCGAATATGAATAAATTCGGTTGGAAAACAAACTCGAATACCGACAAATCATTTAGACTCGATGTTAAATCCACAACACGTATCTTCAAATCAAAGCCAGCTTCGAATTACTTTTATTTTTAATTTTAAAGATTGCTCTTAATCTTTTCTGACCCAGTGGGTCCATATGGACCCATAATAGTGTTTTTTTTCTAATTCGTAAATAAATCGGGCCGGAAAGAGTTAACTGGAGCAAAAGCTTTATCAGTGAGCTAAATCATGCGATGGCAGGATGGATCTAGGCCACGAACTATACTGCCAACACCTATTCGTTATACTTTTAAACACGAATCCAATTGTTTCTTTATAACTGAAAAATCTAATAATTGTAATGACCAAATTTGCATTAATTTAACTAAGGATATTAAATCCTTAAATACTGAGTCCGGGGTCCGTAATATATATATATATATATATATATATATATACACAATATTATATATGATAGACTACTATATTACTATATATTACTATATATTATTATATTATTATAATAATATAATACTATATAATTTTTAAAGTATATTTTACCCCTTATCTAAGTTAAATTCATAAAATAAGTCGTATTTTCGCGTTTTTAACTAAATTTATCTTCTGTTTCATTTAAAAATAAATTACAATAAATTAAAATGGACAATTTCTCTGTTAAATCTAATAATTTATAATGGAAATGGAGAAATGAAGTGAGTAATTAGGAGTTAGCTGGAGTCGAACTCGCGTCACTTTCAGATGTAAGTGCTCCTACTGATTACGTCATTCACTAGCTCCTAGTTTTCCCACTTTATTGGCTTTTCTCTTTCCATCATATTAAAGTGTGGTTATTGCACTTAAAATACATTCATATAATTTAAATTCTATTTTCTGGTCAAAAGATGAGTACAGACATTATAAACAGGGTTGACAAAAGTAATTAGACACTACGATGATTGTCCTCGAGAACAACTGACAAAGTTCATCAATGGAATGCCAGAACGTGTGACACTGTGACAGCTTTAGGGGAAAACAACACAATGCTAAATGTATTGATTCAATAAATCTGTTATTATTTATTGACTTTTGGTATCAAATCAAAAACTAGTTACAGTTGCTGAGGTAAGGACATGGAACTTCAAGTACTACATCTAAAGAACAGGTAAATATTGTATGAGACAAAATGGATAGATATTTATGGTGAACACTATATTCATTAAAAACAATTTGTATAAATATACATTATATTGTGACAAATTACAGTAGTGACGAGTTACAGTTGTAACTTCGTTTTTTAAGAAATTAATTGGATGGTATACGATATTGGTTTGATTTACAAATTATCTGAACTTAAGTAAAGTTAATAAATAATTGTTTTAAAACCTAAACAATTTGTTGGAAAGTATTTTTAAGTTAAATAAAGAAGTAATTTACGCATTAAATTGATTTTCTTTAATTAAAGGTTTTAGGAAAGTATTTCTTAGCCGGATTTTCTCCACGACTTAGGGTCTTATGGTCTTAAGGTCTTAGGGCCTTAGGTCAGCGCGACCCTTTATCATCCTATGGAGTAAACAGATTCACGAAGCGGATTTTTTTTGTTTTTTTGTTTTTTGCGCACAAATCACTACTACAGGGGTAAACAAACTACGACCCAGGGGATCGCGACCCACCATTTGAGAAACACTGTTTTAGGAGAAATTAAAGCACGAAGAGAAAGTTGAAAGGTAAAAAACGTAGATTGTGACTATCCAAAATTTTAATTTTTAAATGAATACAAAAATTTCTGTAAAAGACATTCGCTTTTGAATTTATTTCTGGATTGTCGTACCTTACATTTCTTCGTATGAGAGGTAACTCCTCGATATTTCAAGTGTACATTTACTGTAGGTATTTGGAAATAAAATTTATCGTGCCTTACTTTCCTTTCCTTGAATGGTTTACTTGGTTGTTTTACATGATTTTTGTAATGAACATAGAAGCTTCCTTTTAGAATATTTTGGGAATATGAGGGCAGCCATTTAACTTATCCAGTTCATTTGATTTAATTAGATTTAAGGATCTAGGCAAACGATTTGAATGTGTTCTCGGTTGGTTTTAGCACCGAATATCGGATAATTTTTTTTTATGTAATACGTTTAACGGATAGATAATTTATTGGTTTTATATCTCTCAAACTGCAATATCTTTGGTCAGGTGAGTCACGGGAAAGACCTTATGCTATCGCGACTTTAAATAAGGTCTGAAGTTTGAAAAAACGTATCACAATTTCCCCCCCCCCCCTCTCTCTCTCTCTCTCTCTCTCTCTCTCTCTCTCTCTCTCTCTCTCTCTCTCTCTCTCTCTCTCTCTCTCTAGATTAGCACCAGGTACCCTGTATGGACTACCAAAAGGCCATAAATCGAATGGTACCATTAGACCAATTTTACGTGCTTGTACTTAGCATTGTTTTGCTTTAACAAAATTTTTATTTCCGTTGCTTCCCAAACTAACATTCAATTGCTACACAGTTTGTAATTCATTTTGCTTTGTTGAAGAAAAAACCTCTCTTCTGAATGCCTTGACGTCGAATACCTCTTCACTAATGTTCCTGTGCAAGAGATTAAATTATTGGTATTTGCGTTAATACCCTATTTCCTCATAATAATTCTTACGTTTTAAATTTTAATCGGGCAGATTTTACCACTTTGCTTAACTTGCTGTGAAAGGTACTACGAGTACTTTCTTTTTTAATAACACTCTGTATAAACAAATAGACGGCATGGCATGCCAATGTATTCCTGTGTTTTTACGAACAACAGTGGTTCGATGATTATCGTAGATACATTGATGATACGTTCCTTCTATTATGACATCATCGTTTACGCGTATTACATTCCTTGATGTTAAAATTACAAAATTAAATAATAGATTTAATACTTCTATGTTCCTGAAAATTATTTTTACTGGTTTAAATACTAAACCATCTAAGTCAGTGGTTCCCAACCTTTTTTTGTATGGATACTCAACACCCAATTCTAATCCACCTCCATTACCCCAATCATTAGATATTATATTTTATAACTTCTGGATCGCATGTCATTATCCCACAAAATAGTTGTCATTACCCCTAGGTTGAGAACCACTGACCTAAGTGATATGCCCTTCATTTACAAGATTAACTCTATTAAGGACACTTACTGACCTTGGCTATAAAATTTGGTCTTCCTATCAAAGTTTTCATTCAGAGGTAATATTTTCTGGCCAAATACTTTCACGATAACTTCTACCTCGCTAATCTGCCCCCTAAATACGTTAGATCATATCTAAATAATATCTATAGCTCTAAACATCCAACTCCTACGATTTCCTAAGATATCAGATGCATTCAGCTTCCATTTTATGAATATATTAGCCAGAAGATTGAGACCGACTTAGTCCTTATTAACCTCACTTTATCCATAAATCAATTATAGGTTTGCTTGAGTCAATACTTTCACCAATGTTTCATTCGTTTCCTATATTCTTTTCATTGTGGCTGTAATGTCACATATATTGGCTCGATTTCACACCAATTAAAAACGAGGGTTGATGAGCATTTGGGAGTTGGTGGTAGGACCCCCTTTAAATAAATCAACTAAATTAAGATCACGGGTTAAATCGTAATCACCATTTAACCATTTAACGCCGGAATTGTTTGTAGGGTTAAATTAGGAATGTGTGTATTTGAAAGGTTACCAATATGTAGCGTCGTCCTTTTAGGATTAACTTTCAATAGTTTTTTCTTATGTTCTTATGTTCTTTGTGGTTCGGAACCCACGTAAAATTGTAGGTTCCCTCCGCCACCACGGAGGACATACACAATACATAATTACGAACACAGTTACGTAGACCAGCCATGAGTGGACCCTAGGGTCTTTGTTGGTCTGAAACATTATAACATTATAACATTGTAACACGTGAAAATGACCTTAAATTTATGGTGTCAATTTATATTTTTAGAAATAAACTTACTTCAAGTGATTTTTGTTAATTTGTTGAATTAAACATTATAAGGTAATGTACTTGGTTTGATTAGTTTAATTATTGTTAAATTATCTATGTTATTAGTATATTGTTTAAAATCATGTACTACTTTTAAACATACTTTTATCCTGTATTTTTTGGTTCCCCATTTAACTTTTCAATGTAATCGGCTTATTCGGATCACCTGAAGATCAGGGCCCCCAGCCTTCTTTAGTTAGCTTTATAAGGCTAACTAACGAAAATATCACGACCTAACCTAACCACTCATCAAGGGCGTACAGTTGACCTAACGATTGGTTAGGTTAGGTCGTGATATTTTTATTAGTTAGCCTTATAAGGCTTATAACTTATAAGGCTGGGGGCCCTGATCTTCAGGTAATCGGCTTATTCTTCTTTTAGATGCGTCCACTGAAGATGGGAGTTAAAACTCCCGAAACGTTTGGTGAATAAAGAATGTTGGTTTAAGCGTTCGTCATTTTATTCATCTCGCAACGCTGTTTCCATAGGAACAAGCCTTTGTTCAGAATTATATGACCTTCGGTAACCTTGGTTTTGCTTCCGCCCGAATTGTTCATTTTGACGAAGGTCAAGCTTGTCACTCCACCTACAGTTTAACGTGGAATCCGAACCACGCCCCACCAGCAGCTCAGCGTCATAAACCACTAGGCTACTCCAGGGTGAGTGTGTGTGTGTGTGTGTGTGTGTGTAAAAATGAACAACGAATAATCAATATTCATTTTTACATAAGAACCAAAATCACTTAACGCGAGTTTGGATAATAATTTTACTTGTAGCTTCCTATTTTTGTTCGTGTCACAACCCTACGATCTACCATATCTATGGTTTAGTCGTATCCATTTTCCATTTGTTATAGAAGTTATTATAATTAATTATGATTGTCTTGCATCTCACCCTCGACCCTAGATTATGCATACACATTGCATATAACAGGATTGGAACCCGTAGTTGTACTTCTTGGTCATTAATACCCACTCTTTGTCTCTAATTCGTTCTTGTAAATCTTCCTAATAATGATTTGTACTATACGTACAAATTCAATAACTATGACGTCACATTTTCCCGTCATTAATTTCCCTTGATCATTATCCTATATAAATTTTATTAAATATTCATTTTTACTCGTGTCAATCTATGAAACGCAAAACTTCATGCATTCGTTCGAAAACGCAGAAATACGTTCTCGTATTATTTTTTTCATTTTTATTTTTAACTATATCACCTCTCAATGAATTCGAAAATGCTGAGGTAGGTGATCAAATTTCGCTAACTGGCAAAATCGAACGCTTCAAAGATAAAAAAAAATCTCCTTTCGCTCTGATTCGAATTTATAACATTATCATGCGTTATGTTATATCATGTGTGTCATGTCTCATGTACTTGTGTTGTACTAATAACCATACATAATAACCATACATAATAACCATACATAATAACCATATATTATAACCATATATTATAACCATATATAAATATATAAAAAACACTGTAAGAATGGTAAACGACGTAATGTACTTCAATGAAACTGTACTTAATGATGTAATGTACTAAATGACGTAGTCAATGTACTTTAATGGGATTGTAGTTAACGATAATAAATGAATTAATTGGTAATTATAATCATAGTTACAGTAGACCAAAATTACAATGTACTCAATGTCCGACCCGACATTATGTCGCCATAAGGAATGTAGAATCGGCGATACTGTTGTTATTTTTTTTATTATTATTTTTCCGTTGGAATAAATTTTGATGTGCTTTCTACTTTGCCAAATAATTGATGACCTGTTGTTTTTTAAAATCTCATAATCATTTTTTAGATTTAGCTTAATAATGAATCCTGAGTAACTTTTGCCATGTCATGTTTTGTATACATTCTTTCTTCGTTATAAAAGATGAAGTCATGTCTCGCCTAAGCATTTAATTGTAAATCTTAAACCTTTAATTTTTACTCATATGCATATTTTAGTGTAAAGATGCATAGTTCAATTTCCACTTTTAGTTAACTTGGCAGATCATAACATCAGATCTGAAAATACGCAATTTAAGATAAAAATATGGCTTCATCTTCAAATATCTTGTTTATTCGTTTAAACCTTACCACAGCTAAAAGATTTACTTTATTTTCAAATATTGTGCAAAAATAATGCAGCCTCTTCAACATTTAATAATGATGATGTTAATAGAATCGGGGTATATAAACCCCACAAATTTCTTCCATGTTTATTCTGATTCCAACTACGAGGCTGAGCATTACCTGTACAGTTTAGGAGTAAAACACAGTAAGAAAAAGTCTTTATCTTCTCCTTCGAGCCGTGCTCTCTTCAGAAAACTTAGTAATTAGAATCTCCCGATAAGTTACAAGAAGAATCGGGGAGAAACCTCAAAGAATTTAATAAGCCTCTCAGAATCCTCCGAGCCACTAAAGAAGAACTCGGAGAGTAGTATAGAAGAAACTACTGCAAGTAACAGATCCGTTGCTGCCTCCTAACCAGAGCCCCCGTCGACTTCGAACCAACCCAGGGCCATAGACGGAGGGGTTAAGAACTGGCGACCCTGCCAGGATCTTAAAAGATTTTAAGACGAGGATTTTAACAAACTGGCGACCCTTTAACCAGGATCTTCACGACTCCAGGATTCTTCCAGTCTTCCAGACCCTGGAACCAGAACCAACACCCAGTTGACCGGCGTGTCACGACTTCTAGTTCGTCACATCCACCCAGTTGACCGGCGTGTCACGACTTCTAGTTCGTCACATCCACCCTTGAACCGGTGCGTCACGACTCCAAGTTCTCCACGCCTAGTTTTCATCCAAGAACAAGTGGCCAGTAAGACACGTCTTCAGGACACGTCTCTAAGGATTTCGCCGTAGGAATCTTGTTAAGTACAAAACTCTTTTTTTAAATAATCTCTAAAACATTTGAAAAGTCAGTATTATTAACAGTTAATATTTAATATTGAGCCAGAATTAACACAAAACACAGTGAACACTTCAGACACCAGTGATACATTTTTTTTTAGTGAAACTAATTTCCACAGAAGTTAATTGTCACAGAGTTAATTGTCACAGAGTTAATTGTGACTATTATATTCAGTATAGAATAATTTTATTTTATGTACCTTCGCGTACATTAGAATGAAATGTTGTTTACATTTTATATTTTTGTTTGCAAATTTTTTCAAATTATTGAATTAAATTGACTTGCAAATTAAGAAAGAGAGAGTTTACAGAGAGTTTATAGAGTTTATAGAGTTATAGAGATACTTAAAAACAGTTTCAAGTTAGTTTCAGAATACTTGATAGAGTTCAAGTTAGTTTCAGAATACTTGATAGAGTTCAAGTTAGTTTCAGAATACTTGATAGAGTTCAAGTTAGTTTCAAGAATACTTGATAGAGTTCAAGTTAGTTTCAAGAATACTTGATAGAGTTCAAGTTTGTTTCAAGAATACTTGATAGAGTTCAAGTTAGTTTCAAGAATACTTGATAGAGTTCAAGTTAGTTTCAAGAATACTTGATAGAGTTCAAGTTAGTTTCAAGAATACTTGATAGAGTTCAAGTCAGTTTTATTCCAAGTCAGTTTTATCCCAAGTATTCCGAGTCCCAAGTATTCCGAGTCCCAAGTATTCCGAGTCCCAAGTCAGTTTTCAATGCAGTCAATTGAATTCAACTTTTCCTTTGTAATTTAAGAGAATTTAATTTAAGAAAATGTAATTTAAGGGAATTTAATTCAACCTTTTTTTTTGTTGTAAAAGAGAATTAAATTCTACCAGAATTGACCGGTTTGCGTCTTTAGTTTAACCTTTTTTTTTTTTTGTAAGAAGGAAATTGACCCATTTGTCTTTTCTTTTCATGCCATTGTTGCGTATATAAATATATACTTATGTATTTTAATGTTTGTAACAAAACCGTTTTTACAAAGGTTGTAACGATTTTGGTAATTATTGTAATGTATATGAGGAACATGCCGTCCCTCCGTTTGTTGAACTCTTTTAATTTTGTTCTAAGTAGTGTGACAAGCAATCTCTTTCCTTTAAAAAAAACAAAAAAAAACGTAATTGTCAATTTCAGACTAAAATATCAAATAATTCAAATTCTATCAACATTTAACGAAAAAGTATGATTTTTCTACTTAACATGCAAAAATTATTAAAACCTTTTTAATATTTTTTTTTTATTATATAAAAATAATTTTTAATGTAAAATTTACCTGAAATTATTAAAAGAAAAGATTGTTCGAAATGCTTTCCTTCCATTTCAATAACTTTTTATTCTTGGTCGAAATTCATCTATGGCTCGATTTACTTTTATTTTTTTAAAATATTATAAAATTATGTTTAGCTCGTTGAAATGCATAATTGATTTCTATTTTTAATCTGTATTCTTAATTTTCTTAATTCAATTATCGTACCGATATTTCTGGTTAATGTTAATGGTTATATAGTTCATATATAGCTAGGAATGTTACTAGTCGAATTTAATTCCATCTTCAAAATTTAATTTTTAATACCGCTAGATTTACTTTCATTAATTGTAAGGTCCTCTAAGTTCGTTTTTTTTATTACCTTAATATACGTGTAACTGATTAATTATGTAAAATCTATAACCCTAATTGAATTTTATTACTTTTGACACATATTCGAATTCATTTACGTTCCGTCCCTTCAGTCACTTTTGCATTAAAACTCGTATGCAAACATCATCATTATAATACATCATAATTATTGCTTACTATATATAAATTCTCACTCATGCATTTATTAAGTTATTTTATCTGTTCCTTAAAGTATATATATATACTATATATATATTATATTATATATATATATATATATATATATATATATATATATATATATATATATATATATATATATATATATATATATAAATATATAATCCTAATCCACTAACTAATGACCCCTAATGATCTAGTTCTTCACGGGATGAACAAATTACTCTCATATTCTACATACTATTGTACCGACTCACTCATCTACAGATGCTTCTTACCAATATTTATAGATACATCTGCACACTGACGTATAACTTCAACTATTCAACTATAAATCCCCTTTCTCCTTTTGAACGTATCACCAACCACTACAATCTGTACCCAATAAACATAAATACACATTTGACCACAGGTCTATACATCATCCACTACGTAATTCGATTTGTACCTACAACAGTCAATAAAAATGCATGTATGCACACTACATATACTATATATACAAACCTTATGCTAAAATCATTGGATATCACAATAAACTATTTCATTGCGCGTAAGTGCTAACTATGTAATTTAATCTTAATCATTCTTGCTTTCTAATATATTTTGCTCATGCATTTATTCAGTTACTTGAACAATCCTATCGGCTAATCTGTCCCTCGAAATTGTAAGATACACACTTTGTACCTAGTACACAAAAAATACACACTAGACCACAGGTCTATACATCATCCATTACGTAATTCGATTTTTTACCTACAATAGTCAATAAAAAATTAGTTTATGAATGTATTATCATGGTAACCTTGAAAAATCCATGAACTTTAAAATTTATATTTTTCCCTTTTACCTATTCATTATGAATGTAATTTTCCCCACAGAAAAATAAAATTTTGCTAAAAATTTAACAATATCATTCTTTGTCTAACTTAATTGTTTGTCCAAATTAATGTATTAATCCTTTTATTCTGTTTGTCTAGATTAAAGTATTAATCTTTGAATTTTTTATATTTATAAGCAAGTGTCATTTTA
Source organism: Bathynomus jamesi (assembly GCA_023014485.1). Taxonomy (NCBI): domain Eukaryota; kingdom Metazoa; phylum Arthropoda; class Malacostraca; order Isopoda; family Cirolanidae; genus Bathynomus; species Bathynomus jamesi. The sequence continues at coordinate 891,964 of JAJOZX010000609.1, forward strand.
AAGATTTGATAACTCTGCATTGTACACAACCACCCGAACTCACTTGTTCTGTATAAAAATTTGTAATGTGAAGAAAAATTCGTCATCTAACTTGAATTAGTTAGGATGTTATTTTCTCATTTGTATTGTATTAATTGTATCCTATTATATTATTGTATACATATCATTTTAAAGGGGAGAGCAATGTAAAAATGAACAACGAATAATCAATATTCATTTTTACATAAGAACTAAAATCGCTTAACGCGAGTTTGGATAATAATTTTACTTGTAGCTTCCTATTTTTGTTCGTGTCACAACCCTACGATCTACCATATCTATGGTTTAGTCGTATCCATTTTCCATTTGTTATAGAAGTTATTATAATTAATTATGATTGTCTTGCATCTCACCCTCGACCCTAGATTATGCATACACATTGCATATAACAGGATTGGAACCCGTAGTTGTACTTCTTAGTCATTAATACCCACTCTTTGTCTCTAATTCGTTCTTGTAAATCTTCCTAATAATGATTTGTACTATACGTACAAATTCAATAACTATGACGTCACATTTTCCCGTCATTAATTTCCCTTGATCATTATTCTATATAAATTTTATTAAATATTCATTTTTACTCGTGTCAATCTATGAAACGCAAAACTTCATGCATTCGTTCGAAAACGCAGAAATACGTTCTCGTATTATTTTTTTCATTTTTATTTTTAACTATATCACCTCTCAATGAACTCGAAAATGCTGAGGTAGGTGATCAAATTTCGCTAACTGGCAAAATCGAACGCTTCAAAGATAAAAAAATCTCCTTTCGCTCTGATTCGAATTTATAACATTATCATGCGTTATGTTATATCATGTGTGTCATGTCTCATGTACTTGTGTTGTACTAATAACCATACATAATAACCATACATAATAACCATATATATAACCATATATTATAACCATATATAAATATATAAAAAACACTGTAAGATGGTAAACGACGTAATGTACTTCAATGAAACTGTACTTAATGATGTAATGTACTAAATGACGTAGTCAATGTACTTTAATGGGATTGTAGTTAACGATAATAAATGAATTAATTGATAATTATAATCATAGTTACAGTAGACCAAAATTACAATGTACTCAATGTCCGACCCGACATTATGTCGCCATAAGGAATGTAGAATCGGCGATACTGTTGTTATTTTTTTATTATTATTTTTCCGTTGGAATAAATTTTGATGTGCTTTCTACTTTGCCAAATAATTGATGACCTGTTGTTTTTTAAAATCTCATAATCATTTTTTAGATTTAGCTTAATAATGAATCCTGAGTAACTTTTGCCATGTCATGTTTTGTATACATTCTTTCTTCGTTATAAAAGATGAAGTCATGTCTCGCCTAAGCATTTAATTGTAAATCTTAAACCTTTAATTTTTACTCATATGCATATTTTAGTGTAAAGATGCAAAGTTCAATTTCCACTTTTAGTTAACTTGGCAGATCATAACATCAGATCTGAAAATACGCAATTTAAGATAAAAATATGGCTTCATCTTCAAATATCTTGTTTATTCGTTTAAACCTTACCACAGCTAAAAGATTTACTTTATTTTCAAATATTGTGCAAAAATAATGCAGCCTCTTCAACATTTAATAATGATGATGTTAATAGAATCGGGGTATATAAACCCCACAAATTTCTTCCATGTTTATTCTGATTCCAACTACGAGGCTGAGCATTACCTGTACAGTTTAGGAGTAAGACACAGTAAGAAAAAGTCTTTATCTTCTCCTTCGAGCCGTGCTCTCTTCAGAAAACTTAGTAATTAGAATCTCCCGATAAGTTACAAGAAGAATCGGGGAGAAACCTCAAAGAATTTAATAAGCCTCTCAGAATCCTCCGAGCCACTAAAGAAGAACTCGGAGAGTAGTATAGAAGAAACTACTGCAAGTAACAGATCCGTTGCTGCCTCCTAACCAGAACCCCCGTCGACTTCGAACCAACCCAGGGCCATAGACGGAGGGGTTAACATGTGTGTGTGTGTGTGTGTGTGTGTGTGTGTGTGTGTGTGTATATACACACAATATATATCTTGGAAGAACAGTATTATCCCTGAATTTCTCACTTCAGTCTCATGGGTTATGTTAAGTTAGATTAAATCTTTAATTCTAATTAACGAAATCTTATTTTCAAACCCCGAATAAGAAGTGAGATTATTGGAAATGATGAGAATCAGAATTTGAAGCGAGGTTTTTCTCAAACGGAGAAATTTACGTTCTCATCTTAAGATTTTCCCCATTCATTTTGCACTCGTGTCTGATCATGTTATGTTATGTTATGTTGTTATTTATGCTATGTTCTGTTTTAGAGAGAATCGAAAAAAACACTCGTTTATAAATCAAAATTTGTCGAAAGAAAAATTTTAGCAAATTTCATTATTAATTTGCAAATTCCGCAGACTTTGCCTCAACTTTTAGAGGGGGCGGGGGCGCAGTCGTTGGAGGGGTGATAATTGAAAAGTTTTGGTCTCTGCTATTCCAAATATGGGGAGAGAGGTGTAAAATAAGAGATTATCATTAAAATTTTGAAATCTTGGAAGTTGGAAAATCAGTAATTTTGCCTTTTTCCTTTTTTATATACTGTATATATTCTGCGATAGTCTTTCTTACCCAGTCATAATTGGTTTTAATTTTTGGTTTTAATACAAGGAACTATCTAATAAAAAAAAAATGGGACAGTTATGAAATAATTTTACTTCATTTTCTTTCATTTCTAATGAAATACGTTCCCTGCAAGGCTATTTTATACCACTTGACACCATATTCTCTCTCTCTCTCTCTCTCTCTCTCTCTCTCTCTCTCTCTCTCTCTCTCGCTAAATAATATATATATATATATATTAATATATATATATATATATATATATATATAGAGAGAGAGAGAGAGAGAGAGAGAGAGAGAGAGAGAGAGAGAAAAAAGTAACTATTTACAAAGTAATCGAACACTAAGACTTCTCTAAAGTTACAACCCTTCAAATAAATAA